>WEDG01001166.1:0-295158 GCA_017591395.1 Schistocephalus solidus | reverse complement strand
TACTTTGTTCAGTTACGTATTGCTCAGTTCGACCGTCTTAGTCCAAACGATGTCCACCGTATGCTCCACGGAAAGGTCGATGCGGGGACGGTGACATTGTGATTTAGTTTAAAGTGATAATGGGCTTGCGCTGCAGCTGCGCACTTCTCCGCCACTGCCTGAGCCTCCGGTGTCATGACAACAGAGTCAAGCTGGCCGGAGATGGGAGAGGTGCTAGGAGTGGCTGGCGCGGCCGGATCGGCCCTGGGCGCTGCCACCAGTACACCTGGCTCGGATCCGCGGAGTGGAATGCCATGCCAGTTACATTAAGAAGGAGCTATTGCCGCTGGCTCTCTGTCCGCCAGTCAGCCACTCATACAGAAAACTACACATTGGGACGCACGCGCGGTCCGAGTTATCCCGCGTTGGCAACGCTGCTTCCAAGCCATCGGCTCTGGCGCAACTGTGCTAGTTTCAAGCGTCAGACTGTTTATAGTGAGGAAAGATGCGCTGGAGCTTCGTCGACTCCTCTCTCTCCGCTCCTCAATACTCGTGACCGCCACTGTCCCGAGCGGCTCAGTTGTCTGATGCGGCAAATGAGCGCAGCTGCTGGTGACCTCGTCTACGTACTACATACGACCTGGCCCCAAACACAAGCACCAGGATTTTTTTGCGGTTTGGACGGCTTTTATTGTTTTAAGGCGGACTATTTTTTCTGCGCCGTTAGTACTTGTTGTTTGGTAGCCAAGCAGCTGTTAAAGTTGTTGTTGGGATACACTTTGATCGGGTATCGTGGTTTTCTTCTGGTTAGTCGTTCGAACCTGAGTGGCATCTACTGCTTTAGGGGTGCCTTTTAGCGCAGATTTTATTTGTCTTATTTCATCCTCGAGCTGGTTTAGCTTCATGGACAGTTTATGACAGCCTCCACAAATGTAGTGTTGTCAATAGCTTGCATGTCGGGTGAGAGCTATCCTCGCCGTGATGAAGTGGTCGAGTGGTGCCGAAGCGCCCTTTTGAGTTATAGACAAATGCGTGGTGATCTCTGGAGACATTCCGCATTTAGTGAAAAGGATTGGATTGTTGTCGGTAATTCTCCTGACTTCTTTGAATTTGCCGCCCTGACACATCTCCGAGTCATCATTAGAAACTGCGGAAGCTAGCAGGCAAGCCTGCTGTCCTGAATAGCAGAAAATGCATCTTTTGTCTGTGAAAAATATTATGATACACTTATTTCTCAAATCCCTTGCTCACAGGCCGTCTTCGACTGCGTTGTCAGTTCTCTGCGGAATGTCTTCAACATCCTCATAGTCTTCTGTCTTTTCCAATTTATTTTTGCGGTCATTGCGGTCCAGCTGCTTCAGGGTAAATTTTTCTACTGTAATGATGCCTCCAAACTGAGCAAAGAGGAATGTCAGTAAGTGAACAGGGTTGCTTTTCTACATTCCATAGTTCAATTATTACTGGAAAACTACATAACGTTTCTATTCGTCGATAATTTACACTGTTTTTTACTATCAAAAATGCTCTTACTTGGGTTAAAACCTTCGGACCAGTCTTTTGGTTTTTGGACCGAATGTGATCAATATGATATGGTGAATGGTGGAGCATTTACAATCATTGTGGATTTCATATTTGTTCTAACTGACAATTACTTTTTCTCGTTAATCTATACAAGTTGCGAAATAAATAGCTCAAACAGGAGTTTTAGATGTGACAGGTGGGATCAACTACTTTGCAGACCGAATCTATCTCAGTGGGCCATAAAACTCATTTGAATGTGGCTAAACAAAACACTCCATGGTACACTGTCCTTGAGCATGCCTACACAACGATGCAATTTCGGGATTGTAGCTTTTTAACGTCATTTGTATTGGTTTTCTACTACGATAAGGCAGGTTTTAAGTCTATTTAGATAAAAAAAAAAGCAAAACTGCCTGGCGTAGAACCCTTTTTGTTACTCAAAAGAATATCATAAGTACAGTAGAGAACAGTAGAGAACTTATATGACATATTCAAAGTAAGAGACTTTGTGGGAGGTATTCATTCGGGCAACTTCAAAGGAGATCTAAGTGTCTATTTGTAGATACCATAGCGTCATCGGTTGTCTATAAGGAAATGCGGATCGAAAGAAATGAAATTTAAGCAGAAATCCATTTGGACATCAGTTTAAAGGAATAACTACAAGGAATGCTTTAACGACCCTCCTGATCGTCATCGAATGCTCGCACGGCCCCCCTAAGGAACACAATGGATAGGTATTCGTACAATATGCGAACGCGGGCAATAAGAGTGGGGCAGTTTAGAGGACAAAAAGGTCGGCAACAGTTTGGCTGTGAAACGTACTTAACATATTCACCACTGTCAGTCAACTGAGCTGGCGTATTCCTGCACAATTTCATCGTACTATGCTCTTACCTATCCAGACATATCTACCCGCCAACCAAACGCTAACCATACTTCTAAACCTAACCATTACCCTAACCTATCCCCTGCATTATTAATGAGTAATATATGTTGCCGGGTTAAAACGAGTCACACAAGCAGTTAATCTATGAATCACCGATCGAATCGCACTATGCCAACTGTTATAAAAAATGTCAGGTGCCAAGTCGGCATTGGTTGCATTCAGTTGTTCTTATTTTAGGGCCGAATAATGACTTTCTGTAACATTTTGAGGCTCCTTCTCCTCAGTCTGACTGACTGGCTAATGCAAATAATGAAAACGCATCAGTTGCACTAGGCTCTGCTGTTTTTTATGATGTTGTTTGACAGAAAACTGTCCGATGCAACTCATTGGTCTACAGGATCTCTTGAACGCTACTTTAGGACTAAATAAAACATTAGCAACAAAGAGACATTAGTAAATACCACTTCTCGGAAACAAAGACAAACTAATTTTTTTCGCAGAGTTTTCAGTTAAAGTTGTCGGCAGCTGTAGGAAAACTACAAACTGACCAGCATAAATCCGTAAGATGATATCAGGGACATTTATTGCTATTCATGTTCAATTCTTGGTAAGGATAATGAATCAGATCCATATTTTAAAAGCAGGAAACGATTTTAAATTTTAAATTTAGAGTTCAACTGTTTATCTTCAAGGCCCAATGCTCTGCAATAATACTCATGAAAGGGTCTTCCTTGGTTAAGTAACTGTCTTTCTCTCAGAAAACAACACTTATTCTTAGACGGCTGTTGAGTGAGGTGGAGGAATGTGGGAGAGTGTTGCATCTTTAGCGGTATTGTCAATTGTCAGGACTCTCGACAATTGTGGTTCCTGCCAATCCTGCTGATTTCAGCTCAACGCAGACAAGCTATGGTTCCTGATGACTTTCTTCCTCCGCTTCTCCCACAGTTTTATAAAAAACATCTGACTTACCTCCAGTAGTCACACCACACATCTTTTTTAACCCGACCTTTTCATTGCAACATCATTTCTCACTATACTGTTTTTGATTCTTGCAGAAAAGCCGAATTGAAGCTTTTCACTTAAGCTGATATCTGTTTGTCACATCTAAAAATAATTCACTATGTATTAAATAGATTGATCTGTGAAGAATGTCGGCGAGTTGGTGGCTGGCAGACTTGTTATCCATCGTATAATCTAGACGTTTGCATAAACAATGAGCAGTTTAGTCGGCACATCAGCGCATTTTGCGTCCTCCCCAATACGACAAAAGCACCCAGGAAACTTTGCCATATCTGGACTAAAATTGATTCAGTTGAACGCCTTAAAATTATTAAATGCATACAAATTACAAGAAAACCGAACTATCAATCATATCAGAAATTTTATATGACCATAAAAACCAAATAAATTTAAATGGCCTAAAATTTGCCTTAGTAATATTATAAAAAAATATCTTTGCAGGCTGAATGAGTTTCATATTCAGCACTTGGGGGCCATTTAAGACATCCACATTTTGCAAGTGTACGCTTTTGTTTCATTGTCCCAACATCGCCTTCGGATAATTGGCTCCAAAAATACAATATACACGGACGACTGGTTATTTGATTCGAAACCCAAAAAAATGTCTTGCTAGTTTCCCTCACATTTTTAAAACTTAAAGTTGTTACTACCCTACGAAAAACAATGACACGGCTAAAAATGAAGCCGGTGTTTCGGGTGCCAGTCCGAATTTCATAAGCTGTGTGCTTGCGGAAGCATTCGTGTTCATGATATTTATCACTTGTGTGTTAGTGGAGTGACAAGCGCCATCTCGTATACCAGTCTTAAAATCGAAAATATACAAGCGAAAATCTGTGAGTGTCTCTTCCTTTAGGGTTAAAGCACCAACGTTTCAACTTAGATTCCTAACTATTTGCATTGGAGCTCGACTAATCACTGTATTTGGACTGTATTTGGACTGTATTTGGACATGTATTTGGACATGCTTGCTGATGAACAGCGTGTGTATCCATCAGCGTGTATGGAGTCTAAGCTTTCACCCCTATATGAACATATTTCAGGGGACAGTTCTTTGAGTATAATGAGCAGGGTGTTCCAACGGTCGTTTGGCGTCAATGGAATTCTCAGGGATTCAACTATGACAATGTCTACTACGCAATGCTGACTCTATTCACAGTAACTACTGGCGAAGGTTGGCCTACGTGAGTGTTTGATTATGTTTTCCTATATTAACTATTCTCTTATGCATGATGCACGAACTCTTCAAAAAAGCCTGAATGAGTTTTTATATTCAGAAGGAGGGGTCCCACGGATAAAGCTCAGGGCAGGATACGGGAATCGATCTTCTCGTATTACAGGTGGCCCTTGCGCAAAATATCCGGGTGTTAAGAAAAGGGTACTAGGTGCATCCCTTGAATTTAGCTCAAGACTACCTGTCGTGCGGGCTCCCACGTCCCATGGCCACCTACGCTTATGTTTGGTTTGAATTTGCGAATGCGGACAAGAGTTAATTCTTGAAGGTATTTGAAAATTCATGCTTTAGGGCTGATGAATATTCTTGAAATGTAGATAGCCCTTCTTTACTTGCATCCTGAACAGTCAGCATACATCAAACGGTCACCCCTATGACGACTGGAGGTTAAGGGTTGTACCTGACGCAGTATGAAGGTATCGCCTACGTCACTCTCTTCTGTCTGTATTTTGTAAGATCACTTGCTATCACTCACGTCATGGGCTCACAGTGTTTCTGTTCGTACTTTTGGAATTAATTTTGCATCGTGGACGCGGCTTAATTTGCTTAAGCGCAACCGGCGGTGGAACGAGCACACAGTGTGTGATGAACGCAAGTACCATATATTGCACCTCAGGAAGAAGAAGTCATTTAGTAATAAGAGCTATTTTGCGACTCCGAGTCGGACGTTGTGTCCCATCCAAGCATTTTATTCTATCCACAAATAATGGATGGGCATCTTGCCCACTGTCGCAGCATGTTCGGCCGTTCTCATGGTTTTCAGGTATTTCACTCTATCACAAACGGAGGTTGACCTTCCACCTCTTTAAACGGCATCTTTAATGAACATATTCTTGACGTGCAAGTGAGTACTATCCTAATCCCTTAGATGGGTTTAGCTGCAGACATGAAAGAGAGTGGTTGATTATGTTTAGTGGAAACAATTGGCGTGAGCGCTCATAGTTTAGATAGACGTTGCAACGATGGCGCAAATTCGTTTCAACGTTGCCCTATGTGTTGAAGCAATTAAACTAGACGGAACGAAGCCTAACGCACATACTCTGATTTCGTAGCTTCTAGATCAAGCATCCCATCCACAGCGCTCCACGTTTAACATTTAAATTCAGTGGACTTAATTTACCGGTATGGTACTCATGGCTTTAGGATTGCGCTAAGCTATAAGGCTGTGATTCTCATGGTTGTTGCAGTCTGAAATTTGGCTTTTCTCCCTGAAGATTGTCGAGATCCAGAAGTGTACCTTCTCTAATGTGCATTGAATGAATTATTTTTGGTGTAAGTCTTTAACTAACCAGCAAGTTTTCCGCACCAGAATAAATTTTTCTCAATACTCATTTTTTAGTCTCAACCTGTTTAACATGGATACTCTGTAGCTAATTACGATAAATCACGAAGATTTGAGTATTTCTAGATTTTCTGGTTATTCCCCAGTGATCAGACCCAGAAGAAATTATTGATTACCTCCTGTTGGTTCAGGGAAAGTAAACCATCGGGAACGTCATACACAAATATATTTACGCCTATTAACCCTTTGGGAATGTTTTCATCCCTTCGAGTACGGACCGGCAACCTTTACTTAATCAAGCATTGAAGAGCCTTTAGTTATTACCTAACAAAAATCTGTGAATTCCACTGCCTTATACCTGGCATAATGATAGAAGACTATTGATTCATCATGGGGCTATCTCTTTACAATTGAGTTCTCTGAGGTGTTCGGTAAAGATTACTATGCCCTCGTTTCCATTTTACAGTTTAAACCTTGGCTAAATTATTCCTAAATTTCATCCTGGTCATCATGCTTTCACTGCTATTCTCTTAAAATCTAGATGGCTGCTTGATTTACATATATCAGTGGTGGGCATTAACTTACTCTCTTAGTTTTGAGGGCCAAATGTTTTCATCCAGGAAGAAGGTCGTTAAGAAAAATCTCCAGGAACTGGTGGTGAAACCTACCTAAAAGTAATGGGTGTATATTTTCACGAAAGACTGTTTTTTAAGTTTTTATTTGAAATTTAGGTTCTTTTCATTCTTGTACGTTATAGTGAAGTTCAGGTGGTTTTTAGAGACTAAGAGCTTACTTTGACACACCCAAAATGTAAAAGAAGGTATATCAGCCTCCAGAAAAAATGTTTCCCGTCTGAGGTTGTTAAAAGGAACCATTCAAGGGCACGATCACCATACCCATGATATTTTTGTACGTTTTGCACGGTCTTTTACTAGCTCCACGGTGACTAGGTTGCAGCAGCATTCTCTGAAGGCTGAGTAGACCCTCGTGCTTTAGGTATTACCAAATATTTTGTCACCGTAAACATATTCTTTATCTGGCAGTTTACGCATAAGGTTGTACTTGCAGGGAGCGTCGCACAATGATAAACAAGAAGTTTTCGAGAAACACTCGAGAACAATAAATGACACTGTATGGCCTAGGCACCCTCATAAATCATCTCAACCCTCCCCATAGGCCCTTAGGTCTTTGAGATTAATCAAACACTAAATTCAATCGTTATGGCAAGATAGTGACATGATCGCATTCTGCCACCTCTCATCGAGAATTTCCACTTACCTGTGGTTAGTGTTTACTTACCTTTCCTGAATTAGGAGGCAGCATGTTTTATTCCAAATTCCACAACTCAAATGGAAATATCTTGCAAGCTAAGGTATGAATACGAGCAGTTTATAAACTGGAAGTGCCCAAACCGGAAAATAAACCATCATTTGTCTTTCCTGTTTCCATTCGCTTCCTCCGCAGCACTTGCTAATTGGCCTAGTTGTAGCTTCTTCCCCCAAATATTAACGTACTTGCAAAATTGCATCTCGCAATCACAAGTGATTCCTAGATATGCCGGATCGAGGGGTATAATCTACAACCGATGCTGTCAGTTACAATAAGCTGCCTCACGTAATAGCAACTAAAGTCGCCTCACCGTTTACGTGTTGAACAGCGTATAGTTTTTATACTAGGTTGAAAATGTTACACGGAATTAGGCATTGTGTTTTCGATTGCAAAATGTTATTTAAACAGAATTTTAATATTTTTTAAGAATTTCAGTGAGCTCAGGATACTGGCTATTGAACAGGCATCCCTTCAGATGCCTTCACAACGTATACTTTGTGAAAGAATTATCACTTATTTATAATGAATTTTTCTATCGAGTTTCAATGCCCTTTTAAACTCAAATATATTTTATAGAAAAACAAACCTCAAAATATGCTTTCTTGTAATCACTGGGTAGCAAATTACGGCTTTTTAAAATTTCATATTTCTAGAGGTTAAAGAAACGTTCTTAATTCCTCAATAATTTGGAACCCAACTTGTTGTTGCACCTGCATTCAGAATTTCAAAACAATAAGATGTTTATTTTTCGTGTAGGGGAAATATTACATGTACAAATGCTAATAAGAAGAGATAATGTACTGCTCGTAAAATTTAGAATTGCATTGAATCAAAGGATATATTTTGCAAACAGTATAAACAAATGGACAACTATGGTGCTTTGTGAAATGTCCTTTCACGGTCTCAAAGTGATCATAATAAAAGCATTTTAAAATCGAAAGATTACCTTTCTTTGAGAAGACAATTTGAAGTAGACGTAATTGTCTACCAAATGTGTTCAACAAAAATTATTTTAAATATACATTCCATAAAATATGTTAGAATATAGAAGGGCATTGAAAATAAATGGCAAAATATACTTAACACCGCTTGTCATTATTCCATGTGATTAAAGTAGGCAGGTTCTAAAACTGGCGTCCTGACGTGACAAACATGCCTTATGATTATGCCGTATGGTATGTTTTAAAAAAACTAGTTAATTAATCTTTTGGAAACCTAAAACACTTGACAGAATGGCATTTAACATTTCATGAGGCAGCGCAGCCATTGTATGCTCTGTTTTGTTGTACATTCACGTGAAATATTGACGTTATTTTCACAGATTAAAGTTAGCTGCACCGTCTTTCGACGGTTGTTGAACTACACAACGTTATGAACACCTGCTTTTTTGAATTATAACCATTTTTCTACCAACAGTCCTTGCCAAGCTAACCAAATGAGCATATTAATGCGTTTTAAAACTACCGAATAGCGATAGTTTTATGTAACGAAATTTCACAAATATTAATTTTAATATTTACTTTTCTTTTCGATTTGTCTGTTCTGTCTTCCCTAACGCTCGATTACTAAGTTTGACCACCACAATGGAAAATCCTCCGAATAATTGCAGTGCTGGCCATTTTTAAGGTCAATTATTCTTGTACCATTTGCTTTAGGGTTCTCAAGAATTCTATGGATGCCACCTACGTCAATCAAGGACCAATAGAAGATTATCGTCAGGAGATGGCAATATTCTATGTGACTTTCTTCATCGTTTTTCCCTTCTTCTTCGTCAACATCTTCGTCGCCTTGATCATTATCACCTTTCAAAAACAGGGCGAAAACGAACTATTTAACCTCGAACTTGACAAGAACCAGGTGGGTTTTGGTAGTTAAGATTAGCAAACCTTTTGCGACCATGAGCTGTCTCGATCGGGCATCATGGCATAGAATACCCCAAGCATTTCCCGACGTTATATAAATTTTGTGATATATTATCCAGTTATAGACTCTATCCAATAAAATGTTTGTAGAACAGATATATACCTCTGGTAATTTTGATAAAACCAAAGTTGGCAAATTTATTTCGTGCAGTGAAAGTTGCGTAATTTGACCCATTGAGTAGTATACAAAGCCACCATCATCACACTTAGATGGCCTACTCATCAACCAAACTGTGCGTTTCTTTACGACGAAGTCTAGCTGAAATTTCACTGCTCAAGCGGTTCTGGTGTTTTATTAATGGAGATATTCGAAATTAGCAACTGCATAATGACAGGGTGAGCTTTATGCAGCAGAATAGACGGGAAATTATTTATTTAAATTTATTCCGTTCTCAACTAATATTTGCCTAATATTTATGGACTTCTACCTACCCATACCATAAAAAGGCTTGAAATTGCCATTATATTTTCGCACATGCTTGCAAGTCTTACAGAAACATCTAATTTCTCTAGTATCAAACGTCAGATTATTTTTGGTTGGCGTCTGCGTTAGAGTACCTCTACTGAACTAATTCGTCTGTTCTGACTCCCATAAATTTGATACCTTCTTCCTGTTGATTAATTTTCCTTCAGTGAACATTATTTTACAAGTTTCTCGGCCTTTTCTTTTAACTGTGCAGTTACTGATAATGCCGTTCTTCCCCCGTCAGACTGTAAGTATAGCCATTGTGGAACAGATGGTCTCGTCTCCAGAGAGCTGGTTCGTGTTTGTTTAAGCGGAAGAGGCAAACAGTTTTGTCTGTCTGTAAGGCTGAGTAACCGTTAAATAAAGCAGTATCTTAACTAGATCAAAATAGCTAGCTGAACCGAAGTAAACCCGTGGGAATTTCTTATGTTCCGCAAGGCAATGCACATAATTAACACTGGGTTTTCAAATGGGTAAAGTATACAGTGTGTTGCACTATAAGAATATCACTTGTATTCTGATCAATATTTTGAAACCTTTTCATACATGGATCCTGATTTTTGGTAGGAAGTATAAAAATTAAAACTTATATTGCTAACGGGTTTTTTCACATGTTTACTGTCAAGTAATATGAATGGTCATGAGACGTCTGTATCAAACTCATGAGGTCAGCTTATTTTCTGACCTGTATCTGAGGCTGAATTAGGAATGAGACAAAATGCGAATGTTGACTTCTTTTCAGTATGAAGTTATGGCCCCTACTGGATGGTATTGGCAAAGACCCGGTGAGTAGGAGAAGAAAAGGACTACAGTCATTAGTGTTCCATTACGAATGTCATTATATACGCTTGTGAGGTCTTTTGAGTGCAGTGAGATTCTGACCTTGAGTGCGATAAGAGTGACTAGAAGAGAATTTGAAGGACGCTTGAAGAGAATGCAACTCACTTGTGAAACCGGCTGAAAAAAGAAAGACACTAGAAGGAAAAACTATAATCCTAATGAGCAACAAGCAATACAACCTGAGCTATGTGCCAACTTCGAAATTGAGATTTGATTGCAGTGTCTTCAAAAACTATAACCTACCTGATTAAAAATATATCTTTACTGATTAACTTACCAGGAACTTCGGAAATGCCGTAGTTGACAACGCCCGACAGGGAAGAACAACTAGTTTCGGCTGAAGACCAGCTAATCGGATCAGTTGTGTATGGTACTCTCCTCTAATTAAAATACTTGCCATGTGTGGTGTAACTGGTCTGAACTATTGCTGACTGGGCTTGCATAGAGAACTACAGATAACCAGTAGATGATTGTGTGGTGGCAGTGTGGTGAAAGATGTATTTGTTTCGCGCACAAATTTGGAAGTTAATAGGGTAGAGGGCAATCATCAATCACCTGACGGAAAATAATCCTCTATCTGTGTTTCTAGGCTCGAGCTGAATCACTGTAGGCAGTTGTACAGTGACTGTTAAAAGCTGCAGAGAACGAGAGCAATCGACAGGAAGATGAGCCTGTGGCGCAGTGGTTAGAGGTTGAACTTCTTACCAACAGAGCGCCAATTAGAGATCAGGGGTTGTATAAACCTCGAGGTTGGGTATGGCTGGCTATAGACGACGAATAAGCTAAAAATGGCCATTTGAACCATCCTTGTGTTTTAGTCAGTCGTTCTCTGTTGGATATTGGGTTTTTACCGGAGAAGGGAAATGTGTGTAGGGTTGAGCACGTTCACGCATATCAGGGTTAATTATGGTATTGTTCTGTCAGAAAACATGATCATCCATCCCGATACCTCTCAAATAATGAAATGAGTGCTCTCATATAGCGGTGGAGGTGAACTGTTTGATAAAGACAACTGTAGTATACAGTAGGAGAAGCCATAGCCAATGAAGACCCATACTGCTGTTATGCCATTTTTATATCTAAGCCTCAGCATGATCCCTCTGAGAATCTATGGAAAATACTACTCACGTGGGTATACGGTGAAAATCTATCTTACCTGTTAAAAGCTCAACTAGGGAAGGCCCAACGGAAAGCAAATACTGCTTTGCATGACACAAAGTTGGAAATTACGAATAATGGCATGACTAGTCATTGTGTTCACATCCGTAAGATACAAAGAACCATCGCATAATTTGAATTCAAGTGGTGGCACCAAAATGTGATTGGCTATGCAATTGTTGGACAGTCCTTTATAACTCCTTTCACGACTCCATAATATATCCAGATATGCTATGAGGAAACTTTGCTTTATTATTACTCATAACTTTCTCGTGGTAAAAATCATATGCGAATTTCAAGATATTTTGAGGAAGGGAAAATGGTCAAATTTTTGAGTGAAAGTCAATAGGTCGGTAAGACAGTTTATTTACGAATTAAGCAAGGCTTACTCAACCGGTTTGATGTCGCTTTCAAGCATACATTCAACTACATGAATTGCCTTCACGGTTATATTCGGGTAAACAGTGTAGCAGCCGTGTAGACCTTAAGCAAACCATGAGAAGTTCATGATCGCCTACCAGTTTTAGGAAATCTGAACTTCTCCATTACGGCTGAAAGTTATTTCAAAAGCCAAATATCCCATTCCAATTCTGAATGTGTACTTCAGGTGGAAGTTATCTTTTGACTACAACTCAAACGCAATAGAAGCCACTGTTTTCGAGATTAAATGGAAACAGGGAGCGTATTCACCCAATATGAAATATGAACAACATGTTTAGTGCTTCTATAGAAGCCTCATAGTTTTCAGCCCTAAGTGAGTTAATGAGCCGCGATAGTATCTACAGCACGGATTCAACTGTTGTTTTCTTTTGTGCTATATTCTTGGGAAAAATCTTGATTTTAGTAACCAATTTCCCGTTCAGTTCATAACTGTCATCCCATCCTGGATAGGATTAACCTTGACATCTTCAAGACTAAAGCGTTGTTGTCCGCATTCCCCTTTTCCCGGTCCCACAGCGGGCATGTTTACATTTATACAATCTTAAGCGTTAGTTTTGGTATCGGAAACTGCTCTTACATGCTGCTCATTGATAATACATTCCTGCTGGTAAACAATTAGGCTTGCATGTGAAGCTTGTTTACGGTATTTTGGGGTGAAAGACTATGCTCATTACTGGGTTTGTCCGAGATTATAGAAACCTGAATTTCATGTTTGTCTACGGTCATTCTCAAGGGAGACAGTCAGCGTACAACTCGCCAGAGTGTTTAGTCTTTTGTAGAAATGCAAATCGAGCTCATAAACTTACATATCTTTTTTTAGAATAGTACCCCTTATCGCACGCACCATTTTTTTCAGAAATTTATTTCAACCAGTGGTGAGATTCCCAGTATGCAGTGTGCTCGTGCAGTTTTTTGAAGGTTAGAACACTGTTTTCGAAAAAGGAGCTCACGAAAGCGACTGCTCGAAGGCAGTTAGCCGACTATATATTAGAGAGCAGTTTCTTTAAAACTAATTCAGCTCACATAATTTTAGAAAGGGACCCCACCGTTAAACGCATTTCAATCAAAAAAATGTCATTGATAGCTTCCTCCTTCCTCTGTTATTTAGCAAATACTGTTTTTCTGAATAAGCAGCTTTGATAGCATCATTGATAAATCTTTCCATTGAAATCTGTTTTAGTTGCGGTAAAGGATGCCTCATGAGTGTTATGAGCTGCTCATGTAGAGGCATTTCCTGTGGTGATTTAAAGTTATATTATTTACTTTAATTGACACTCAAGTGTCGGCTAGCATACTGAAGCGCCGTTTGCAGCAACGCAACATGATATGCAGAAGTAAGAACCGAAATTCATGATCTGTCATAACCTCTATTTATCGCTTTTAAGAATCTAAGGAAGTTTTCGGTGATATGCCGTAGTCTGAAAGACTTGCGATTGGTTTTCAGTAACACTAAAGTGAAGCATTTGAAAATACATTACTGCAGTTTATTACCAAATATTAACAAGATGACAATTCTAAATGGGCGCTCACTGATCGGTTACAGGACTCACTCGTCCTGTTGTGCCTTGGGGCACTAGAGTGAGCACCAAGGCATAACAGGATAAGTGAGTCCTGTAACCGATTGGTGAGCGCCCATCTACAATTGTTAATATATACGATCGAAACAGGCAAGACAACGAGCTCGTGGTGCATTGGGTAGAGTTTTGGACTTCTAACCAACAGGCCGTTAGTTCAAGTCTTGGGCACCGCAGTGCCTAGGGTTGGGTAAGGCTGGCTGATGATAGCTAATAAGCCAGAAATATCCATTCCATTATCCCTTGTCTTTGTTGGTTATATTATTATGCCTATTAACAAGATGACTTAACAGTCCTTTGCGCGATTGGACCTGTGAGCTAATGTAAAGTTGCAAAGAAGAAGAACGCGTGATCACTGGGAGAGTGCGTGCATTGGTCTGAGCTTTCGTTCACGTAAAGGAGGCCATCATCAGAGGCTGTGAGCAAAAACAACAAACGAGCGGTTTTTATAGTCCAACCAAGAAGAAGGGGTAAGTGGGAGGTCATGCTCGGGATAAGGCTGAGTCCACGCAATCTCCCGGTGGCGTGATGGCGTGCGTCCTTGGCTGGAAACTGGACCACGACTCTGGGCTGCGGGGACGAAGCGCGTGATAAAAGCGGTGTATGTCAACGTGTTTGTTGATAGATTTGCTGTCAAACCCCTAGGCTTCCAACAGTTCCCGCTCCATCTTATTGCTGTCTCGCGCTATTTTCCACGTGCTCACGTAGTTAAATGCGTTGCCTTCCTGTAGCGTGTGGGTACCATTTAAGGTGAGGAAGGTTCGTTGTCATAAAGCAAAGTGTTGCATTAAGTGGTCAATTATTAGGATAGCCCTCGTTTCGTTGTAGTTGTCTTTGAGCCGTTTCCGTAGCACATCGCGTGTCAGGTGCTACGGAAACCGCGCAAAGAGAACTACGACGAAACGAGGGCTATCCTAAAAATCATCCACTTACTGCAACACTTTGCCTTCTGCCAACGAACCCTCTTCGCCTTAAATGGTAGAACATACGAGCAGATCAAAGGCACGCCGATTGGCTCCCTAATATCCAGTCTAATTGCAGAACTGGTCTTTCACGAGCTGGAAAAGGTTGCCATCAGTCACTACAAACCTGCGTTATGGCGCTGATATGCCGACAACACGTTTGTTATCATCAACGGAGTAGGCTGGCAAACTTCCAAGATCTGTTGAATGGCATCTTCCCCGACATTCAGTTCACAAGGGAAGAAGAGAATGTCCAACACTTGCCTTGCCTTGACGTCCTCGTCACACGCAAAGCCGTTGGAGAACTTAGCACAGCGGTGTATAGAATGGCGACGAACACAAACTTGGTCCTAAGCTATCACCGCAACCACCCAATGGCGCAGAAACGTGGCTGTGTTATAGCACTCTTTCAAAGAGTAAAAACATGTTGCAATGAACCTGAGGGACAAGCACGAGAACTCTGGCACCTTCGGGACCAACTGGCAAGATACCTGACGAGCTTCTTCAGCCGCTGCCTCTATATGCATCCACGTAGAACAAACAGAGGAGAACCTCCAGCACTCTGGCACCCTCTACCATATATAAAGAATGTTTCAGAAGCAACGGAACCTACTGCTACGGAATTCGGCGTGGGTATCGCCCATCGTCCGACACCTACCATGCGTATCCTAATGCTGTAAATGAATAACCGACCGGACGTAGGTGAGTAATCTGGGGTCATTTATTAAATACCTTGCCGTGCTTTTATCGCCATTATGCAGGGCAGACTGGACGACGACTCAACTCACAAATAATGGAGCACAAACGAACGGTGCGGATAGGCGAGCTACTCTCTCAGATCGCTACCCACACGCCGGTGGAAGGCCACGCATTGAACTTCCTGAGCACGCGGATAATGGTGCGAGCCAGCAATAAGATGGAGAGGGCACCGTCGGAAGCCTTGGGGTTTGACAGCAAATCTATCCACAGACACGTTAACATACCCCCCCTTTATCGCGCGCTTCTTTCTCGAAGCCCAGAGGCGCGGCCTAGTTCGCAGCCAAGGACGCACGTCACCACACCACCGGGAGATTGCATGGACTCAGTCTTATCATGAGCACGATCTCCCCCTGAACCCCTTCATCTTGGTTGGACTATAAAAACCGCGCGTTTGTTGTTGTTTGCTCACAGCCTCTGAGGCTGACCTCCTATACGAAACCGAAAGCTCAGACCAATTCACGCACTTTCCCAGTGATCGCGCGTTCTTCTTCTTTCAACAAGAACCTGGGGCTCGTATATTCGCTTCCATTCATGATGTAAAGTATTTTTATTTCAAAATACGTTGTGGTTCATAATAAGCAAGAAGAAAAATTGACGTTAATTTTTGTTAATATTTATTTTCTTGCTTGAAATGCGTTAACCTACTATCTAATACAGCCTTTTAAGCCAGTAGTTTGCTTCAGAATATATGCGTTCCCTTCTCGAAAATTATGCAAGGGGCGAGTTTATTAGGAACAGACCGCCTTCCAGAGACAACCTCCTAAGGCAAACACCATTTAAGTGTTAAGAAGTAAAAACTTCAGAACTTGATCTCTCTGGTAAATCCTGTTGTTGGACTACTGCCCGAAGCCCGTCTGAAGCGAGTGAAATAGTTTTCAGAATGTTTTTATATGCTGCGTGGGAGAATGGAAAGAACATTACAAGTAGCTAAGATCAGTGGGACAATATGCACTAAACAAAAAGGTATTTTTAATCAATCTCTGCTACACGGATGGCAAGAAGGCGGTTCAAGCGAAAGCAAGGCAGCAAAAGTTTTCAGACTTATGCTTGGTTTTGCTTCATGTAATTCCATCTTAAAGTAGCCTTAGAAATCTCGTGAATTTAAAAGAAAACAAGGTTTTAAGAGTTGAGTAAATATTCCACAAACATCACTGCCAGGAACGTTTTAGGCTTTAAACTGTATCAGGGGGAATATCCGAGTTTACATACACCATAGGCGTACATTACCTCCTACAACTGCCCTCTTTTGTATTAAAAGAGGCATTCGAAAATTGGGAAAGATAATTTGGACAACAACGCGTCCTAGCATATCTACCTTCAGGGGTTGACATTAATTTATATGGCAAACAAGGCATTCGACAAACATTTAGGACGAGAGGGAGAATGTCATGTCAGGTGGGAGGTAGGTGTCGTAGTGTTCACTGCAAACTTAATTCCTCATGGACCACAGCTGCTAGTAAAAGCCTAGCTCTACCATAAACATAAACACATTTGTTAATACGTACTGGGCCAACTACTTTTCATCACTTTAACTTTCCTTATTTTTCATAGGGCTTAGAATGAAACTACATTTTAGCAAGGCCACATTTCAGGCAAATAGTAAGTTTTGGGCAAAATAATTTTTAAGGGATTTTTGAAAAGTATTATGCCTTAGTCGGAAATTTTTTTTGACAATTACCAGGGAGATGGGAATGCCAGGGTATGACTTCTTTCTGTTATCAGCAAACTAAAGGCCCATTTCGCTACTCACCTAAAAGTTTAAACCGAGTAGGTTTTTTAAGGTTGCTGTAAGCCAAGTGTCTATCGCTTGGCTTTCTACTGCCCATAAAGAGAATATTGACATGCAAAAAACACTCTATTTTGCCGATCTACCCTGATTGCAAGAAGGAAATGTTGCTTTTTTCCACAAATCCTAACCCTTGAAATCTCCAGCTCTTTAATAGGCGTTATTGCGGATTTGAAGAATTCATTTCAGCCGATTTTCAAAAACTTGGTGACCTCCGTGGGATTTTCACCAGTTACACGTAGTGCAACTTGACCCTTATGTGATTAAAATCACGGCTATTGGTCAAGCCACTTATCTGATGTGTTGAGGGCATTGGCTCTACTCAGATATTATCCTGTGTTCATTTGTTCTAATCCCTCGGGGGCAACTGAGTTTTCACAAAATTTGGTCGAATGAAACTGAACTCGGTTTTGTCCTGTTATCTTTTATTGTGTTTGAGAGTATGCCATGTACATACATTAAGTCACCTTCCTTAGCCCATAACAGTCATATAAGAGTGGGCCTCGTATATGTGGCTTGGTTTAACGTTCCAAATAAAGTGTTTATTCTCTACTTACCTCCCTTTACAGAAACGTTGCGTAGACTTTGCAATAAATGCGCATCCTCTCTGCCGGTACATGCCCAAAGACAGGCGGTCGTGGAAGTATCGTGTATGGCGGCTGGTGGTGTCTACACCCTTCGAATACTACATCATGGTCATGATTGCTCTCAACACTCTCATCCTCATGATGAAGGTAAATTGGACATTGTATAAATGGTAATGTTTTGATGACATCCACACTGCTTGCTTTATGTAATCATCGATTTTCGAATTGACACGATAAGCATAAGAGCTGTTTACTAAGATATATTAATACAGACGCTCTTCTTCGTGCTGAAAAACTGAATCACAATATTTTTTGAACTCTGAAATATGGCTGGGCGTATTCATTGTTAAACGGTTTAAATTGTGATTTTAAGCATGAATGTTATTTTTAATCGATCCCATTATTTAATTTCGCGGATGATACCCATGCAAGCATTTAGGAATTTGAATTGAGTGAACGTGCGCTTTCGATTATTCATCATCAGGCTTACAATAATAAAAGGGAGGGTAAAAAAACAAACTTTTAAACATCCAATAAGCTGCAAGTATGGGGGAGAGGGTTGAGGACTGTTTCAGAGATCAGGAGTTATAGTCTAGTCCTATAGGATCGATGGATGGGAAGTTGTTTTCGGCCAAGGGAGCCTTAGGGCCACTACAAAAGCTTTTTGCGAGCTGAAAGTTGGGTTGGTCAACCGTATGGCCACAGCCTCTGCCGTCACAAGCATCCACCGACGCAGGAAGTTTGGGGAACTTGCTTGCGTCAACCACGCATTCGGTGAAATCTATAAAGTGCCGACACGATGCCCGAAGTTCGTGCGACAATGGCCATACAGTTGACCAACCCAACTTTGTGCTCGCATAAAGCGTCTGTAGTAGCCCGTAGGCTCCCTTGGCCGAAACCAAACTCAGCATCTGCGTTCACGCCTCCTGACATGTCACGTCAAAGCGCCAAAGCAGTAACATCGATAATTGTTGTACACCTTCCCTCTCCCCTACCCATCCCTCGCCCCTATAGGACTAGACTTAAACCCCTCAACCCTCTCCCCCATACTTGCTACTTATTGGATGTTTTGACTTTTGTTACCCTACCCTCCCATACATTATTGTTAACCTGATTATGAAAAATCAAAAGTGTATTTTCACCAAACTCGACTTCTTCGACCCCATTATTGTCCTTGAAATACCTGTCTCGTAGATTTCTACCTATACATCCCGGAAACGAACAGGCAGGGTTAAAATGAGGAAGATATGGTGGAAATTCTAAAATTATTTTTAAATTATTGTGCAAACATAAGAATTAAAATTCTAATAAAGAACATTTTCATATTCAGAAAAGGGCCTTTGTTCAAGTTCCTTTATAATTCTCCTCATCGGAATTCTCCTACGAAAAGATTGGAGAGCGAAATGGCCCTCTATGGCTTAGTATCCGTCACCATCCGGCAATACTCAACCCCATGTCTGCGACCTCTGTTCCTTAAAACCTGTTTCATGTTAGTTGAATTTCAACGCTCTAACTGATGAGCCTCACGGGTTGCAAACCTGCGGTTGGAAATATTTGGCTGATGACTGCTAGTAAGCCAGAAATATTCATGTTGGGCTTCCTTATCTACGTCATTAATATCCTGCTGCCTAGCCGCTTTGTGACTGTCTGTTGAGTCCAGATCGAGCCTCATGGCACAGCAGAACCAGTGTGTCCCGTAACGCGATGAGTTAGCGCCCTCTACCATAGTTCCCCTTAACTTCTAACGAAACTTCGAACACTATTACCTTACTGAGTCACCGGTGGATAGAACTTTCTTCTAAGACCACTTGGCGATCATTTAAAAAAGACGATGCATCACCTTATTCGCACATAATAGGTCGCTCAAGATGACGGTGGCCGAGAATTTGTGCGTTCTCAGACAGCAGATCTGATTTGCTTTTTTCCGCTCAAAATAGTGAATTCTGGTTTGCACCCTAAAAATTAGCTCATAAAATATCTACATACGTTGGTACCAACTATACGCAATACTTCCATCCAAGTGTACTATTTAAGACCCTAAGAGGAAGTATGCTAACTGGACTTTGCATTTGCATTTAGTTACGCATGAATAAGGAGTACTCTTGGAGTTGGTCACAGAGGTGGCGTCAATGTATCTTGCAGTGGCCAGTTGCTTAGTTGATTCTGCTTATGTGTTATCGATATAAGGACTTTGATTCTCGCTTCTCCTTTCAACACATTGACAACCTGTCCGCAACTTGAGACTAAATTTCTGGTGAACTATGTTCATGTGCTTATGAAAACCTTCCGAATGTTTAACCTATCGACTTTGTAGTGTATGGGGACCCTGAATTATAGCTTTCACCTAGTCATCTCTATTCCGCGCTACTTTAGTTGCCCATAGGATCCGCAAGTGCTGCATATCTAATCAGGAGGCAACTTAACAAAATTTGTCCTATGAGAATGTTAAGATTTTTGCAGTCAAACAATAATTCGTGGTTTAGCTGAAACAATTATCTATCACTTAACAACACGAAGAAGTTTAGTAAAGCTGTTAAAGTTTCGACAAATTTGACAGACGATGTCCCGATCGGCGAGGGAAATAAATATTAAAGAATGGTAGTATCCTTGAGAGATGGGAGGACTAGAAGGCAAAAGTATCTATAAATTCTATAACAACAGCGGTTTGATAATGTTAACCAGATGTTTCCACTTTTCTCGAATTGGCCCATGGTCCGCGTCATACGGCTGTAAACATGAATAAATTAAGTCTTTTGAGGCCAGAATATTTTTTCCAATAGGGTTGCGTTTCGTAATAGAGCAATGTATAATTTATTATTTTAACTTTTTGCGTTTATCTTCTGTTAACTTTCCTAAAATCAACTCATTTAGAAGTGCAAGATAGCGTAAGTAATTAAAGCATTATTCGCTAATTTATTCTGGGTATGCCTGATTTGAGTAAATTTACATTTCCTCGAATTGTGCATGATACTTGGCAGAAATTTGCTTTTTATCATCTCGAACGTGTAAAATTATTTTCAATTCCCGCTGTTTTTATAATCTAGGAATACTGTTATGTTAACGAGATCCCTTCAGCCACTTGTAGCCTAGTTCAATCCATTAACGATCGTAGTTGCATTTTATGATAACTGCATTGGGCATTATTATCTAATACTCGAAAGAGAAAATTGCATCGTCTTGATAGGAGCTAGCTTATCGCAAGGCTATGCACGCTAAGTCCAATTTGAAAATAATTAAGTGACATATCGTGCAAGTGCATAACCAAGAAAGGTTTGTATTTTGCTGCAGTGAAATAAGTGCTTTTTGCAAAAACTTGAAGAGGAATTCTCTCAGTGGCCTTCAAGGAAGACATTGGACATTGGCTTGGGTATAAATTGCAGAAATGTTTATTATTTTTTCTTAGTAACTGACTATGCCATTTGAAAAGTATTTGGCAGCTTGATCTTTCCTTTTAATTAATTGCTTCAGTTGAGCAAAATGCTGCTTAATTTACACTTAAGTATAGCATTTATTTAGCTGCAATTACGTAGAACAGGTTACATTTATACTAAAATTTAGAAGTTAATTCTAGAAGATAAGCATTCGATATAATTGAGTTTAACAGTCAAATATGACGATCAATATCAGGTAATAAACTGATCTTTGAGGACGAATTTTTATTAAATTAATCTGCCTGCTGGCAATTTTGCAGGCAAAGAAACAAATTTAAGGGACCATCCTAGGAGATTATGAGTCAAAACAATTGATGATTTAAATTAAACTGATGTGGGTATTTACATATTGAGAAGTCACTCAGTCAAATGGTTAAAACAAAAAGCAGAATAGACCAATATTGTATCCTCGGATGGCGATTACAGTTTGGATCACACCGAACCAGAGAACTGCGCACTTTGTGGGTAAAACGTTTGTTACTGTTCGAAAGTGAATGATTAACAAAGGATATTTTTTAAGTAAATGTTCATTGTCTGCTGCATCAAAAATAGGAACGTTTTCAAAAAATAAATTTTCTGATAAATACCACTATACTGATAGAAATGAACATGCGAGTTCCATGAAACAGTTCAGAATACGTAGATGCGATCGCATGAATATGCTGTTTATTGGCAAGACATTTCGGATTCTCTCTCGGACCCAACCTCAGAGACAGGTGCAGATAAGGGTGATAGGGGCGTACTTAGCACAGTATTTACAGGGCTTGGTTGCCAGGCAACAAGCTGCCTAATATATTTGGCAATCAACGTATTCATCGTTGGCTGTCGCAGTTGATTCGATGATTGCTTTTTCAATTCGTACCCGAGTCGGTAGTTTTTGTGATTTCATCACAGTTATCGATTTTTGGCCTGACAATTACTCGGAAATTTTGCTTGTTGTCCCCTGTGACTGCTAATTACCCGCGTCCTTCCCGCGGGGCTATTAATTTTGCCCCGGCAAAATTGCAGCGCAGAATATGTAACCACAAGGTTATTGCGCTTACTTATCGATTGCGGTTCAGAAGACCGTGGTTCAAGCATTTCAAGCAACCTCAAAATATTTTCTATAAACAATTATCACTTCTTTTATCTAGCATGTAAAATAAATTGTTTCCGAAGTCTCTACTTTATACTACGGGACTTGTTATTTTAGTATCATCGACAAGAGAGAAAAACGTCTATGGCCACCACGATTGACACCGCCCAACAGAACTACCACAACTACTGTAACACGCTGATCTTCTTGAACTCCGCTTTTACGGTTATGTTCTCTTTTGAATGCGTGCTGAAGATCATGGCGTTTGGTCCAAAGGTAAGTAGACTTTTCACCTATTAAATGCTGGGCCACTGAAGGTGGCTTTATTAGAATCTTATTAACCAACGAGTATCACAGTCTTTCTGACCTCTTGTAAATCCTCGGAATTTTTCTGAGTTTGGGGAGTGCATATCAGATTACCGGTGTCGGCCGTTGCTGTACGTATCCAATGGACTAGTTAAATATCAAGTGCGTTATAAACTAGGACAAGATTTCTCATAGGACAGTATTAACAGGTTTTCGGGGTCATCCGAAATTTTACGGTTGCTTTAGTTTTTATTAAGGACCCCTAAGAGAATTCAGACACACATAATTAACAACAAATACAGATGTTTAATTAATACAAAAATGTGAATGTGAAAGAAATATCACCTTTTGCATATATTCTAGCATGCCAGCTCGTAAACGGAAATCAACAGTAAATATAATTGACGTTTATATTTGTTATTTGAGCCTAGTATTTCGTTAGTGATCTGACAGATTCAAAGGCCTGAAGCTATATAGGCTGAAAAAAATAATAAATGAAACGGAAAATGAAGGAAAAGTTTCATGCTAATGACAGTGGAAAGGACTGATTTCATATGAAGGAGATATCTGTATGAACGATAGTTAGGATTACTAATATTAAGATTCTGCGTAGTTAAATTATTACACATAATTTGTTATTTAAGTTAAGAAATGGTTCTAGCTGTGAAATAGCTGCTCTTCGACTTTCCGTCAAGGTGTATAAATATGCCTACGGATTCGAAATACAAATTCTTGATTCAAAAAGTACTACCAAAACTTTATTATCTCTTAAAAAGTACTCTTCCTGCTTTAACTATCAATGTAGTTATCCACGGACAAAATTGTGAAGTAGCATTTTACCAACGTCATATTTTCTCAATTTTTGGGAATATTCATTTCCGACCAGGTGTCCATCAACAGAAAAGACTATGGAATAACACTTTGTTCAGTATTTTTAAAAGAAAGTCACTTAAGGAATAGGCATGTTTTCTATCAGTTTTAAACAGAAGCATTGTAAACACGCAAAGATGGTGTTCCATTATAAATCCAGTTGTTTGTATAAAATACTGATTAAACGCGGGAATAATATGGTAACGCAATCTTCCACATGCTCGTCTGCAATTCTACGAAACCCGTTAACAATGTAAATGTTTTTTATATTTCGTTAAAGTGCGCAGCGTACAACAAAAATTATTAAACAAACAGGAAATTATTAGTAAAACTCATGTTGTCACCGTTACAGATAATTTAGCTGTTTGATTAAAAATGCTCAAAATCTCGTGTCATTTTTTGCAACAATTTCTCAAATGGTCACCGGCTAATCCATTTTTTTCGATTATTACGCTGACTCCAGAATTATTTCCGAGATCGCTGGAATATTTTTGACTTCATTACCGTCATCGGCAGCATCACGGATGTTCTTGTCTCCGAACTGCAGGTATGAAGGTTACTTTCATATACTTTGTAAATATAAATTAGTTTACTGCGTTTAAACCAGACAGTTTATATTATAAAGATAATTAGTTAGTAGAAATTCATTTTTCGGGCGCTGTTGTGATCTTTCTAACAGACTATTTCACGGAAAGTTACTTATGAGTAACAATGTACCATAAGCTTGATGGGGTAATATGAAGCAAACATCTAAATTAACTTATAGCCTGAAAATTGCTGCTTGTTAAATGAGTAAAAAGTTAGAAGCTTGTTATACAGCACAGAATATATAGGGCAATAAATGAAGGAGTTATTATTTGCAACCTAGTCTTTCTAGTCGGATGGCAGAGCATGTCACAGAAAGCGAAGTGTCAAAGCTGAATTTTGTTTTCTAGGCACTACTCCTGACTTACCACTGAATCATATTTCAATAACTGCATAGTGTATTATTCCGTCTAAACACTAGCAATTATTTAGTATAAAAATAGCTCGGACGAGAGGACTTTCCTTCATGGTCTGGAGTTTATTGGCCTGCAAATTCAGGCCCAAATAAGTTCTACTAACGAAACTGTTAATATTGTGTCAAAAATAAGTTATCACTACGGCCACAACGGCTACACCACCTTGGAGGATGTTATACTCTAAAATCTCAAGGGCGCGTGAAAGGAGATAGTACAGAATGTGTCTAGATTGTGGTAGGCTACTTCGTTCTTTCAGTTTTCCTATAGCCTGTTGTGTGCTCATGATAGTTATTTAGATACGCCTGTTTGCCAACCTTAAGGAGTCTCCTCCTACATAGGATTGCGACTATGAAAATCGATGTCCTTTGTGATATTGAAAATATGAATGGACATTCTGAGAGACCAACGAAGAAATAAGGCCCAAATACTCTATGTTGATTAATAAGTGCATTGAAAATCCAGTGAGAAAATGAACATTCTAGCTTGGTGAAGATCGTTTTGGTATGCTAAAAGATCTTTCAGCGCTACCTATGGAATTGCTAGTCACCTAGTAACTGATGCGATGAGGCAACGAACGGGCAAACTGAAAGACGTAAACCGGTTCGTTGTTCCTTTAAGAATAATTATGAAACCAAGAGAAACCTAGCCTTTAATCCTAAGCAAATACACCGTATGCAATGCAAAATTCTTTGGCTAGGCAAACGTCTTTAACAATTTTATGCAGTTCTTCATTTATCCAAAAACCACATCTATCCAACTGGTGTATACGTTGAAAAGTAAATTCGGCAAACATATGTTTTTTTTAAATTCATCATTGGGCCAGTACAATTACAAGGGAATTGTAACTTTGATGTGTTAACAGGGCTTAAAAACTTCTAATCATTAATATTAATTGTTTGCACACCGCCTACATGGTGAGGGCGACGTGTAGAGGTCATTGGGACTGTGCGAAGAGCCGGAGGTAGAGTCGAGTTTGGGGATTGAACATAACTGTCAAGTAGGCGGAGTAGACAACTGCCGTCAGGATGTGGGGACATCGTGTGAACACCACCTGAAATTATTGTCGGTCACGGAAGAGAGAGCGCCTGTACGATCGTCATCTCACAGCAGAGTGTTGGGTTTTTTAGCCGTATGGCCACTGCCTCGACTGTCGCAATCCGTCGTTGGCATAGGCCTTTAGAGAAGTTGGCTGGAGTGTGGTAGACAACCAGAAAGGCTTTTTCGGCGTCAATGCGGTGACTAGTATCAACTAGATGCACGAGAATGGAACTCGAGATTAATCTAGTTTTACCTGCGCCTAACCAGGCAGGTATGTGTTCATCTAGCGTTTTTTCCAGGGGCCTCGTTGTACGGCCAATGTATCTCACTTTACAGGAACATGTGAATGATGAGTGAGTGATTGAGCAAGTGAAAGGTAATGACAGCAGCTGAAGCTTCAACTAATTTTCGGATACGCATATTCACCTTATCAAAGAGCCACTGGAAATTACAGGAATAACATGCAATACGATAGTTTCAACTTATCCTAAATTTAGTCTGTTATCTTAGAATTCACATACTCTTTGAACCGTCATATCGTTGGCTTCAACTCTACATGAGTTTACTGTCGAGGATGAGACCAAATATAACTTACAAACTAATTAATCCTACTGATCTGCTTGAAGTTACAAATTTATTTCGGGGATGGTAAAAAGTTAAAAAGACAGCAAAGTTTTAGTCGACCACGCTGAGTTCTGAACTGACTACACCTAGCGCATTCAAAATCAGAAATGCGCAAATGGTCTCATTAACGATCTAGCCTTCAAATTCTAAGTATCTCTACTGCAGTTCAGGCCGATGACCCGAACAAAATATAAGATAACTCCTTAGATTTTTGAGTTTTTTAAAAAGTTCGGAAGTTCCGCACCATGAGAAAATAAGATCAATCAACCATTTCGAACAAAATTCCAGATAAAAGAGTTGTCATCCGTCAACTCGCAAATACATCCATTTACAGCTAACAGCATCTTAAAGTACTAAAACGCCAGAAGCCTATCTGGCATGTTACTTACATTCTGCCTATGTATTATGCATTTGTGGGATTTGTCCTGTGGCACAGCGTTCGGTATCGCCAGCAACCCAACTGTCGGGCAGACAAAATGGGGTCAAGCAAGATTCTCAGCCCAACAAGTGAGTGTCACACGCCTTCTCCTGCGAAGCGTTCATCTACGACTTTCGGACCTGACGGGGAGATTAACTGTAGAAGGGGTATATTCAACTTGAAAGTCTTAAGGGCCTATAAATAGAACACTGAAGATATGAGTTAGCCAGTAGTTACTGAATAAAAAAGGCAACTTTAGTTTAAAAAATGCCTTCGAACTTTTGAAATGTAAGCAATATCGCAGTCGGAATCCACGTGATTGCTATGTGAGTCACTTATATTGACACTAAAGTTTATAGTTAGCTACAAAGTCCGTGAATCGAAATCATCCATATGAGTGAAATAGAAATGCAGCGGAAAACTCCAGGACCACTGACAGGACCACTCCAGGACCACTCCAGGACCACTCCAGGACCACTGACTCTATGTCACTAAACGAAACTCCAGGACCACTGACAGGACCACTCCAGGACCACTCCAGGACCACTCCAGGACCACTGACTCTATGTCACTAAACGAAACCTTCTTTTATCGTATCATGTGATCTTCGCTCAAAGAAGTCAAAATCAGAAGCTATTATTAACAGCTTCATTTACGAAAAGATCAAGCAGTTGACGGTTAAGAAAATTAACCCCTTTTCTTGGAAATTCATGGAACCTGTACTGCCTAGTGACACTCCTACCATCAT
This sequence comes from Schistocephalus solidus, assembly GCA_017591395.1. NCBI lineage: Eukaryota > Metazoa > Platyhelminthes > Cestoda > Diphyllobothriidea > Diphyllobothriidae > Schistocephalus > Schistocephalus solidus. The sequence continues at coordinate 267,904 of WEDG01001166.1, read as the reverse complement.
AAGTATCAGATTCCTGCCCCAGTGAGGGATGCCTGACTGGCGTCACAAATACACGATAGGCAAATTTCTGTAAAGCTCTGCCGTGGTAAACGGAATAAACAAACTGTAGAAGGCAAAACAGATGGATGAACACAAACACTGGAGGTGGCAACACGCCAAATTATTTCTTATCCAGGAAGGTGTCTCCAAGGTTGATGAAAATTTAAGAATAAACTTACGTTTCTTTATTTTTCGGACATGGATTTTTGTTAGCACGGCCATCTGTACCTTAAAATAATTTCTGTCATGCTAGTAACAGTAGTTCCTCCGCTTAGTGCATTTTATTTGCTCATCCTCAAGGCAGAAAAATCGAAGTGGTAAGCAATGTTTAATCATTAGAAGCATTGTTGTTTCACTCAGATTTCAAAAATACCATTGTTCTTTTAGGTTTACATTTTTAACACGTCATTTTTTCATTTAGAAAAAAACAGGTCGCAATCCGAGCTGGACTTGTCTTATTGAGTTCTATTTCCTACTGTTTATAAGATTGCAATTAAAGACAACCCCACTTTATTTCCAACCAGGACTAATTTGGAAGCATATTATATCGTAAACATTTCCTCCTAAATAGTTTAAACTGCATTAAAAAAAGAGCCAACAGGTATCGGTATGTTCCAATTTTACTGTCCGTCGTTCAAGTGCAAACATTATTTGCCCAGCAGTTAAGTGGAAATACGGTTTGTGAAAACAGCGTTCCGCAAAACAAACGCGAATTGATGCTAGCACGATTACTAAACACTTAAGTGAGTTACGCAGGCTGGTCTGGTGAGTGAGTGGCTGAAGGAGAGAATTTGGTGTGGTCAATCTACCTGTAGGGTTCTGACCTCCTACAATGCAGTGTCAGAGAAATGCAGAAGATGACAGTCCATGCGCGGAAGAGGACTCTTAATGCGGTTAGGTGCTTAGTAATCATTATATAGTTACATATATTTGGGGACGTTTAGTATTTTCTTGAAAGCTTATGTTTATATCTTTACAACCATCCACGAACTGCTGACTTTTAAATGAAAATTCAGAGTCTCTATCATCCTCGTAATCCACTGCGTCTTGTTGTTCCGAGCTTGTTAAAGGTCATGAACGAGTGTCATTGTGGGCATATCCCCAGTTTTTATACATGGAAAAGATGTGCAAAAGATGGGAAAACCGATAAAGTTAAGTGAAACTGGGATGGTCATTTCTGAATAAGCATTCGCCACCAGCCCGCCATGCCGAATCCCAGGACTGGATGTCCTGAAGATCAAACCCGAGATCGTTAAGCAGTTGAATGCTCTACCGCCGAATTACGCAACTGTTGCCCTGTCGGTTGCGATCTGGGGTATTACCTTGGGTGGTGGTTGCTGATCAGATAATAATATGTGCTCGTCCCTTTGTGCCTCGGTGTTCAATCTGTAGACCTCGTAGGTGGTTGGCTACCAAGTTACTCGCACCTGAGGCTGATTGAGCGACGGTAGATGCTCAGCCATAAATTGCCACCGATTTGCCTTAATTCTCGTCAGTACCCCTTCCCTGCATATATTGCTGTCGCTATGCAACTGCCTACGCTGATATCAAATGCACTACCAATAGTTCGACCGTCGATTTCGACCATATCCACCGTATGCTCGACGCAAGGGTAATGCAAGGACGGTGACTTGCACGTGATTTAGTTTAAAGTGATAGTAGACTTGCGTTGCATCTACCGCACTCTCTCCTCCTCCCCCACCTGAGCCCGGTGTCATGACAGAGTCAAGAAGATCGGAGATGAGACAGGGCGCAGGTGGCTGGCGCGGTCAGAGACGCCCCTGGGCGTACCACCATACTTGGCTTGGATCCAATGGAGTGGGAGTGTCATTAAAGCCAAATTAAGAAGGAGCCATTGCAGCCTCACTTTCAGTTCACCAGTCGGCCACTCTACACAAAACAAACAGTGGGCTGACCACGTGGTTCATGTTATCCCGTCGGTTGGCAACCTTCCAAGCCATGGCTTTTAGCGCACCATGATAGTTTTAAGCGCCTCAGATTTTTTATAGTGAGGGACAATGCGCTGAGCCGTCGACCTCACTATATCCCTCACCCCCACAATTAGACCATTGTCCGAGACGGTCAGTTGTCTGATGCGGAAGCGGGCGCAGCTGCTGGTGACCTTGTCCACGTGTGCTTCGTACACGACCTGCCCCCAAAAAACAAGTTTCATGATGTCGCACAACAGTGGGTTGAACTGCTTACATCTCACATGTGTGAGATAGCCAGAGGTTACGTTAAGAAGGAGCCAACGCAGCCTGACTCTCAGACCACCAATGTACATGGGAGGAGCACATCCTGTAACCTGATCGGCAAACACCGCTTTATCCTAATACATCTGGGCTGAAAATATAAGCCAACCGCATTTCCTGAACGTTTATGCCCCTTCAAAACCCAACGGGTGCATAAAAACGGTACCACTGCGCCACGGGCGCCACTGCGGTAAGCGCCCGTGTGTTTCAAGCGCTGTTGTTTGCGAACTCTCCACAGGTTGGCAGATATATGCCACAAATAGTCAGGATTCTGTTATCTCCAATGTCTCTCCACAACTTTATTAAATAAGGAAGTCATTATCAGTCAGCTCCAAGCCTGACACCTGAATGATCAGGGGCTGATGAGTGTTCTCCTGTATTGACAATGTATTTGGAGCAATTTGTGTCTTTTAAGACCGGGACTGTTTCACCGGTCGAAGTTAACTATACGGAAACTGATCATTAGAGCAAAACTCCCTCTGCCACAAGGCAAAAGAACAAACGTGAACTACCAGGTCCGTTGTAACTCCTATGAAGCTGTCTACATCGGGAGACTGGCATAAAACTACCAACTTGTGTAATAGAGCACATAGAGAAACAGGGGTGGTGGAAGAACACTCTGCAGAGTCTGAAAGCACGTTCACCTTCAAGAATGCGATAACCCTCGGCCGAGCACATGACGGCATGACGAAAATCACTTCATAAACTGGTACGGGAGCGTACAAAAGCCTTTCGGATGCAGCTCACCGAACACCAAGGTAGACGTGAATCTAGGCCATAGATGAGTTAAGACAAGAGCGAACTTCCGATGGACACGCACGTGGATGCCTAATAACCCGGATCCGACGCAGGCGCAGTCATCAAAATTTGCCCCAACCGCTACTATGGCAGACCAAGGAAAAGGCAGAAGCATGGGCACAAACTTCCTCGTAGGAACTCGGGGGCCAAAAAAGGTCAATGGAAATGCGGACAGTGGCCTCGAAGGCCCAAAAGCCAACCTACAAGAGAAGATTTACAAGATCACCTCACACGACTCCCCTCCCTTCTGCCGTGGTGACTGCAGAGACAATTGAGTGCGTATGCGGACGTTGGGCACGAAAGACCAAACCCCCCCAGCATGCTTGTTTGCTCCTGAAACCTCAGGAAACTACAGGGCACCTAGCAGTCATTTTTTCCTTCTTGAAGCGAATGTCTGGAAGGTCATTTGCACATATTTCTGCATGTTATAGCCTCCAATGTTCGTTGTCTTTCAATTTGTGAAATCCTTCCCAGGACTTAATTATTGATGCCGATCTGCCATTCGAGAAAGTAAAACGGAATGGAATTTAAAGTTGCTCACCCGGATCATTGTTACGGACAAATTTTCGCCACTGACGAACGTCAAAGTTGCCAGCAAATTGTAACAAATACAAGCTGCAAAAGCAATAATTCTATGAGAAGAACTATACAATAGCATTCAGAGAAGAACTTTGAACCTTGAAGTGGGCCAACAATCATAGCCTGAAAGCACTGTTTGCCCTTTAAACCTACATTCTGTTTGAGGAGCTCGTCTGTGTTTTCTTCCCTTTCACTTTGCAGCAATCCGCATTCCTCAGTCTTGGCTTTCTCCGGCTTTTCCGTGCAGCACGACTGATCAAACTTCTTCGACAGGGTTACACCATCCGCATTCTGCTCTGGACCTTCATTCAGTCAGTCAAGGCCCTGCCTTACGTCTGTCTACTCATTGCCATGCTTTTCTTCATCTACTGTATCATCGGCATGCAGGTAATCCTGGCTTGGTCACTTGTGATCATACCTATTTGAAATTTTAACTCTTCAATCTCCTCGTTTTTTCTGACCAAATATATCGTTACTATGCAAGCTCAAATTACATCCTGCAAATCACTTCTTAGTAAGCTGTCCTGACGGATGGCAAAACAAAAAGAAAAGGATACCTCCAAAAGAACTGCATGTGTTTATGCGTTACATTCTAAAAAGATCACCTATCTCTCTATTCTAAACCTAACCCTAAACCTAGACTTAACCTTATCCTTAACCATGACCAAAATCCTAATGAGTTTGGATTTGGCACAAGGCGACGTGTATTTGGTTGTTCCAATTTTTTATCCTACCAGCTGAACACATATGAGCGGGAAAACACCAGTCTCCATGTTAAAAGGGATACTTTTAATCAAGAAGGAATAGTAAACAGACGGTGCCTTCACTAGCCACTCCTTACTAAGTATAATTTCTAGTTTCCTCAATTCCCATGGAATGATACAGAGGACCATATTTTGAGTATAATTTCCTTGAATCGTCTTCTAACCACGGAATAACCTGAATATCAAAAACGCGTATTACAGCTACGCAGTTGTATCTCATTTCCCGAATAAAATAAGAAAAAAGACTGGGGTATTTCAACTTACACAAAGATTGTCAGTGATAAAGTACCGAGAGAAGTAATAGAAAACGGGATGAACTGTGTAGGCGCTTAACTGTACCTCCATAAGTTTGTTCCAAACTATGTGCACGAACATGATAGGGACACTGATATTTACGCCTGAGCTGGATTCGATGACTAAAAGCTAGGGTAGAAGTCAAATCGCGGTTTTTTTCGCAACAACTGGGTTTCAGGACTGACATGAGGCGGTGCTGGATAAATACACCAGACGATTTGCTTCAGAAGGACACAGCATTTATCGTCTAGCTAAAATTTAACTTGATTTTAGATTTTATTTTTAATATAAGATATGTATAATAATTACTTCCCTCTTTCATTCGTCCCTTGTAGGTATTTGGCAACATCAAAAACGATCCGATGACACAAATGAATATTCACAACAACTTTCAGACATTTGCCAGTGGTCTACTTCTCCTTTTCAGGTTGGTTATGAAGTAACTGGTACCGACGCGTTATCACCAAGCCTGAGTAAATTTTCCTCGTTTGTGTCAAAATAAGGCTTAAATCTTGATGAGCACTCTGTAATCCTGTTCAAAACAACTGTACTAGGTGACCCACGCAAAGTCCAAACATAACATAAAGAACGCTGTTTGTCTCGGTCCCAACCAGTGCTCGGAGAAGGGTATGACTGGCCTACTTGGAGGTTGTAAACATAAACCTGAATATTTTGATTGAGAAAAACACGCTAAAGAAAGAAGTTTGCAGCATATTTAACAAAATAAAATTTAGATATGGCGGAATTATAAAATTTCTGAACCTCAATAAGTGAGGAAATTTCATAGGCGGCCAAATATGACCTTGGGCAGACAACAGTCTGAATGTTTACGTTAAAGAAGAAGTAAACACGGTGACTGGGACAAGAACATCATTCGTCTAACGTTTCTGATTCTGTTATTTCTTTTTTTGGAACTTGTACCTCGGATAAATATGTTTTATAATCTGGTAAAATATGGTTCTAACAGTCATTCCGTTGTCTCTCTTTCGAGGCTTTCTCATGCGTGCCGATGTTAATTTGCTTAACGTTTCGGCGTACTGCAGAAGGCGCAGAAAGTAATGAATGCAAAAACACACATTCAACATTTTTTTGTTTCGAAGGCTTATTTTTACAGATCTCATCGATGATGCTCCGTGAGAATAGCTAACCTTCTAAATTAGGTCACACGGATACCAACCCTTCGATCAGTTTTTCCACGTAAACTCATCCAATGTTGCACTTCTATGTAGACGTTATATAATAAGCGCGGATACCGTGTGGTTTTGCTTTTAGGCATTCATTTTGCATGCGCTTTGCGATGAGATATTCAACTTTTTCCTCTGTTTAGAACCGACGAAGACATAATGTAACCTACCTAATTACCTGCATAGCCTATGGTTTTGCTTAAGTTATTATTAGTTCTGCGGTTGATTAGATTTGAATAGATTTGGTATAAGCTCCACCCGCCCACTCACCCGACCCTTTCAGGTTTTCTATAAAACGTTAACCCTTGCTTTTCACTTTTCATCAAACCTGTTTGTGCATCCCCCCCTGCTTAACAAGGAAGTCGTAAATAAGAATTAAACACCATCATCCGCCATCCCGCACAGTTTTTAAGCCATTTTTTCGGTGTACAACGCTGCCGCCCATATACGTCAACATACAAAACACAAAAGCCTGTTGCCCCTGTTATCTAACAGAGTAAAGGGTTTTTTACATTAAAGACAGAAAACCCATTGTCCCTTGGTGGCTGAAGCAAAACCTCCTTTGACCTGGCTTTTGCAGCAATATCACAATCCATCATCGGTGCAAAAACAGAGAGAAATGGGAAGGCGCGGACAACTGCAATATTCATAGGATGTAGTGGCTAGATCTGGCCTGGCAGATAACCCTCGAACTATCAACTGTTGCGAGTGTTCGTAAGTAGCAAGATAATTGTTCAGCGTGTCACGTCCGGGTCGGCAACACACCGCACCCTAAAACCGGATGGGAAAAAGGTCTGACAGTCTGTCATCTCAGCAGGGTCTTCAGGATAGTGTTCATCCGCGCACCTTCAGTTTGATTAATTATTAAGCTAAATTAGAGTGTTAACGCTGGATATGTGGACGTTCTTTACATTTACAGTCTACCAGGTATTCATAATATTCAGATACCACAGCTATCCGCAAATGATTAAGACTCCTCTAAAGACACTTTTACTTGCCTGTTTTAATGTTCAAACACCAAATACACAGTCAAATATCATGCAAAAACACCTTACTATTATTTCAAACATGCATTTAGCTATAAAAATAAATACAAATAAGTAGTAAATATTTTAGACATGCTCTGTGAAGAAAATTCGCGAATAAGTGAATCCGCTAATACTGAACGGTAAATAGGCCCAGGTCAACTGTACTGTTAAATTTGGAGTTGGCGACCCATTTTCCAGGTAGTTTTGATTCACCTCTTTGTCTCCTTTCACGGTTAAATCCGGTCTTGTATATCTTTACGTTGTGACCTGACCATATAGCTTGGGTCGTCACTCTGTAGTTTGTGAAAACCTCCTCAGTGATGCAGCAAGTGAAAGAAAAATCAAGTCAGTTCTCCGACGCAGGTGCTTAGGTTACAATATCAACAGATCCGCTGAGCGACTAGTAAAGGTCTTTTACTATGGTGGTGATTTTTTGAGTCAGGTAAATGCCATTAGCCAGTGGGCAATTCTGACTGTGAGGCGTTTCAGAACGCTACTCACGGATCCCAGACGCGTTCCTATAGGATTGAAATGTTCGCCAAAGTAAGGGTAATGTGCAGATTATTTGCCCACCTATAAGTTGAGGATATAGCGTAGTTAGCCATTGTTTTGATTAGTTGGCAAAGGTACGGCAAGTTTTCAATAATGTCCTCCAGTTTACTACACTGGATCTCAGTGGGCTTACAGGGAGATCTCTTGTAGTGGCTGAATGTGAATGTGTAGTACTTTTGAGGACTTGCTGCTTTCCTTGGATCTATGGCAGCCGCAACTTTCTGTCATAGACGATGGAATCGTGGACTGTTCCTTTCTGATTTTGCCAAGAAGTTTTCGTTCGGGGGGGGGCATGACGTCGAGGAATTAAAGTATCACTTCATCCGTTTTTGAGGGCAACAGAAGCAGCATCCATGTGCAAAGGCAGGACATTCAGTCGGTGGTATTGGAACGGTAGTAAGTTAACGCTTGACAAAATCACTCTGCCTGGGATTCCAATAAACCAATCGACTCAGTATTGCGCTTTTTGCCCCATGGGATGCCTGAAAATAATGAGCTTCCCGAATCGCATGTGAGCACGAGGGAATTACGAAGATATACGTCAGTATTTGGGCTGCATATTCGTCGTATAGGCCAATGTTGGTCTAACAATCTGAAAGTTTTTATCAGCCTGAGCTAGGAATATCAAATACCTGCAGCAGTTGGGTTAGCTTATTTAGGTGCAGAGGCCCAATATGACACGTTAGACTACGCGAGGGTTGCATGCCGTAAAACTAGTACTCTATTCCCGTGATACTTTAAGCTTAAACGGGGAGATCGGACGTCTTAAAGCACTGCTACTGCAATCAAGTTCTAGATGCAGAAGGTCTTGAAGCCCGCAAGCAAGCCCCAAAGTGGTTATTTGTGAAGAGGTTGGGGCTGTCACAACATGTTTATTCTAGAAAAACCTCAGAGACAGGTGGTTACAATGGAACCGGGAAGATCGTCTTTAGGAATTGGTGGGGGCGGTAAATGATGCTTAAGAAGATTACTGTCAGTAGTACTAGAAGTCGTTAGAAGCACCTTATCTAGGAGCTGGGTGGAAGGGCGAGTTCTCTGTTCTGTGTTGGAGTAGCAAAAGCTTGACCTTAAGTTCATGCTGATGCTAAGTAGAACCAGAGGTATCGTGTGGCGCAGCTCGTTTGATCTTCCGCGATGTTCAGGTTGACCTTCGACTGTAATCGAAACCATTCAACCATCATTCAAACAGGTGACTGGTATTATGTTGTGTGGATTCGGAGGAGGCAGACAGGCTTCAAACAGACAGAAAGAGTTAGGACACGTAATCAACATCAAGATACGTCTCAATGATGGAGTGCTTGCAAGTACGGTGACCCAACATATGACGAAGGCCTCCAACTTCAGCGGAACAATGACTTTGAGCCGCGTGTTAAGCGGGCTATATAGATGAGATTATAGGGTTTTGAACTCAGATAGGAAACATTTCGGGAAAGGCATGGGAATAGGAGCCCCATAATGAAAGTGGTTTTGACTAAATTTTTAAGCAAACGTATCTATTCCCGTGTCCTAATACGATCACTAACATTAAGCTCTACCCTTTACCCTAAGTCAAACCTTAACCATAGCTTTATTCGAATTCTATCCTTGACCTTAACCCCAATCTCCCTGGACTTTGGCGCAAGGCCACCTGTATTATGGTGTCCAATTCCCCTATCTTACCAATTTTGGTTCAATTGTTTATTTATCTTCCTTCCTAAAGGTTCTCTTAGTTGACCCGTTGTTCATATTGGGATGATTTAACTCTTGCCAAAGCACAAACTGCGTGCTCTCAGAATTAAAACTTTCTATCAAAATGTTTATTGGAAATATTTTTAGAAATATTTTCCCCTTTGCAGCCTTCTTCAGTACATGCAAACACCAACAGTATACTTTTTTCCTTCTTTTGTCTAGTTGTCACGGCCTCCTTAAAATGTATTGTTTCAGCCTGGTAGATTGTGTGATATTTCCTGTAAAGTACGCTAAAAGTAGGCGTTTAAACAACCCAGTAAAATTACACGCAATTTTAAATGAATGCATAATTGTTTATGATAAAATTGACGATTCGAGAAGCAGAAGTTTTGAAATTGCTGGTTGGCCATGCTTGGCCTCATACCCCACTGCCGCTTACAGATTCTTGAAGACAATGCTAATTTTAATTGTTGCTCAATAGCCCACTTGAATAGTTGAATTGTGCTTCTACCTTTCGTAAATCTGACTCTAATCAAAATAATAGATTTTGTATCACAAGACACTGCCTTTCCAACATATCTTACTTGATTCTTTATTTACCTCTGTTTAATTCAATCTTGTAAAGAGCTTTAATAGCCTGAAGCTTCGGGTTCTCTCTCTCTCTCGAACCCACCTTCAGAGACAGTCACACCCCTTAGGACGATGAGAGAGAGAGAGAAAGAAAAACCCGAAGTGTCAGGCTAATAAAGCTCTTTTTCTAGTCATCGTGTCTCCTTCTTCCTAAATTAGCCATGTTTTACATCGGTAGGGTGATATGGATGCGCGAATTCGCAATCCTTTGCTCAGACATTAGTTGCGACAACTCTTCTCCAAAAATTTATCAACAAACCTTTTGCCAAACCTCATGGATACAATAAGTTAGATATGATTTAAAACAAATAAGGCCATTTTGATCACCCCTTTTTAATTTCACTGTAAGTATCTCGTTTCCTGTTCATACTTTTTGCAAAGACCCTTTTAATATTTCCCCGAAAGGACACCGTCACCGGTGCTTAAGGATAATAGTTTCTAATATTTCCTTGAATTCTTCTTGCTTTGGAGAAAAGCCCAGTGCTTGCCTAGACTCCACTTATTTTTCATTAAATCCTATACAACTGTCAATTTGGAGGTTTAAGGCTAATCATAGCTGTGAGAGGTATCACTGCGTAGGCGACTGATTCTTTCGTTCCGAAAGGGCGGAAAGAGCCACTCAAGTTAAATGAGCTCATCTCTCTTTCAGGTGTGCTACGGGCGAGAATTGGCAGGAGGTGATGCTTGACTGTGATGCCGGCCGTGAATGTGAGGGTGCTGGTGAATCCTGTGGAAGCAAAATGACATACCTGTACTTCGTCACCTTTATTTTCCTCTGTTCATTTCTCATGCTTAACCTGTTCGTCGCTGTCATCATGGACAACTTTGACTATCTCACTCGGGATTCCTCGATTCTTGGACCTCATCATCTTGACGAGTATGTCAGGGTGTGGGCCGAATATGATCCGACTGCCAGGTAATATTAAGGTCTCTCATTAGTTAAAGTTCAGGTTAAAGCAGGGCAACCTCATTTTAACCTTAACTCTGAAAACGTATCACGAAAAACAATTAACAACTAAAAATTATACCTGCTTTCAAGGTCAGATTTACCGGTGTATTCATACGGGTTTTCAACCTTGAGGAGATTTCTTAACTTCAGTTTAAAGCAACGAATAACAGGGGTAGAATAACGGTTGATGCTTTGGTCTCTGTAAATGCCGAACATTATGAAAAAGGCAATGGACGGTTCATTTTGCATTGACTGTTTATTGTGCCCACACTTCCACCGCGGGTCCGCGTTCTATTGATGGTGATCGGGCATACCACAATTCCCTGGCAAGTGGATTCCCCAAGCTATCCTGGCTGAGGGACAGAATACGGACGTAGCATTTTAGTTTTCAACCCATATCTTAACCCATACTGGGGAGGAACAATATATAATTTGAAACGTATAAAAAAACATGAATAAAGTGTGAATCTCCCAAGGCAGAAGGTAACATGCATGCACCATCCTGCCAAAAGCGAAGGTCATTGAACACTGCGTTTCCGAGAATTCAACTGCATATCTTTTTATTAAACTGTCCGTATTATCAACTTTGAAGGGCAATTACCATTTTCGTGAAGGAATGTGCGTTTTCTGACCGATTCTATCCATAAAAGTGTTTTACTCGCCAACGGCGTACTTTTAAGCCAATGGAATCACCACCTTTGCAAAACGTTAGAGGCCGCTTTTTCCGTTCCTACAGCTGTGGCCTCTTTCCTGCCTTGCAAGAAGAAAAGATTCAATAATATTGCATAAAGATTTTGCTGTTACAAAAATATTTCAAAGAACGTTTCATAAAGAGACAGCTTCAATTTTTTCGCAATTCAGACTCCATTTGTAGAGTTATCCGTCTTCTACACAAGTACTTTCAAAAGAAGGATTCAATACGCTGACAAGTTATATTAACTTTATTCCTCAAAGTAGTGTTTCGATGAACTCTTCACTAGATGTTCACCATTAGGTGTTAGTATTGCAACATGAAAAAATCGAAAATATTTACTATAAAAGTCAGCGAAAGCTGCCATGGCGGCTTTTGGTGTGTTAATATCTAGCAGCCAAGTTCTTCCTTTTGATGTAACGACCACGCTCAAAGTTTTTTTATTAAATTAATCATTTTTTACTATATCCTTATAGGTTAATAGGCCCCTTGTCCCTCAGAACCAGTGATCAGCAAAAATAGCCAAAGAGATACAGTGTTAAGTTGGTAGGCTAACCAGTCTCTCTTTCCTTGCCTCGTAAAGGCGTCGGATAGAAACACATTAACGTAGGATTCCTGTTGACCTTTAAATGGACTCTCCGAGGTACGGTGCTTTATTTTTTGATTTGTAGGACGTAGTGTAAATTTCACCATCGGATTCGAGTAAATTTAAAGAACACATCAGAGACCGTACTTGGTCCATTACGAGGTTTCTGTGCGTTAGTCCCTAGGGCTGAATGAACCCTGGTGTAAATTTCCCAATAACGCCATAATGTAGCTTCTTTGTGCTCGGTCGCGAGGAGCCTCAAATGCGTAGGCAGCTAGACATATGACTCGGTCTATTAACGGCTACATTGGCTCGTCTTTGTTGTCGCATTCAACATCTTACTTCCGGTTAGAGCAATTTTCCTAGATTGCACAAGGCTGTGTGCGTAGTTAATTCTGTTTCAGCGCAGAGGAGGCATATTTTCCTCGCTCCTATTAGTGCAAGCTTCACACAACAACTTTCATCAGGATATGAATGCCGGCGGCACAACTTACTGCGCGACGCATCTTCATGGGGCTTCACTTTATGTTGATTTTCAGTCTCCTTTTTTCGCTTCTCACTGATGCTTGCACCGACGATGCTCAAATACCGACGATGCGGTACTGCCATGAGTTCGCCGTTGCACTCTGCTGACCACCTGTCGTTTTTCATCAGCAGGAGTGTGTGTGTCTGATATTCGAGTATAGCGATTAGAGTAACCTATTTAAATTTACTGGGGGAGAGGCACTGAAGTTACCAAGTTGGTTAATAAGGTATAGTCCCATTTAACCAACCTTTTGAAAAAGAACTTTTATACACCAGCGTTTCACATACAGCTGAGAAAAAACTGGCGACTCATGGTAGAAGGTGATAGAGAGCAGTTATTAATTTGTCACTTTGGCTGGCTTGTTGGTGTTGGTCTCGCTTACTGAAAAGAAGATTTGAGTAGGATGAGAGTGAGTCAATTAAATTCTTTTCGGATAGTGGCTTAAAATTTGATCCGGGGTAATGCAGGCCATTAAGGCAGCAGTTTAAACATAGAGGGCTCCGGTGCATCCCTGCAAAACTTTCTTTATTTATTTAATCCAACTTTTACACCTTTTATGACAAAGGCAAGTGATCACGCTGTTGGTAATGTGGTACATGAGGAAGATTTAAAAGGGGCAGCGGCTTCCAAACCCGGAATGGTTTTTGCACAGTTTTTTCGACATGCAAATAGCAACTGCTCAGATCCCAACCATTTATGACAAGACTTGGTTTATGCGAAGTAACACTGAGAATTCTGATTTGAAGGTTTTTATTTCTGCTTTTCTTAGGAGAAAGTCAAAGTGTCAGATTACCAGTAATCCATCCATTTTATATTGTTCGATTGACCTGGCTTTGACGTTTACACATTTCTCCGTTTGTCTTCTTTATTTTTCCTCATAATTAACGCAATCTGCTCATTGAACTTAAAATTGGCACATCATTTCATTCTTAACTTTATGTTTTCCCTCATTAACAGGGGTAAGGTACACCACACCGATATGTATGAAATGCTGAGAAACATGGAGCCACCCGTGGGGTTTGGAAAGAAATGCCCTTACCGTCTGGCGTACAGAGTAAGTTCTTTTTGACTGTTTTCCATGCCACCAATGAGAAAACCTCACCAATGTCTTTAGTCTTGCTTTTTGCTCTGGAGGAAAGGGCACTGTGATATTTGAATCGGGTTTGAAGCTCCGAAGAGCCATTTGATTTATCCGTCATCAGAAACATGCGACCCAAAATAAAACCCAAATTCTAAGGCCACTGATTAGGCGACGTCACCCTGTCTTCATTCATCGCAACTTTGCATACCCGACATTTCAAACCTTGGTTTCGATGAGATCTGTCGTGTGCTCCAAAGCAAGGTGGCGGAGGGACGGTGACTCGCACGTTAATAATATTATAGTGAGAGAAGACTTGCGCTGCATTTACTGCCCTAGCTCGCCTCTCTTTCCTCTTCCCCCTTACCCATATGAGACAAACTCGCAGGTTAAAGCAAAAGGACAGATTTGGCTTGTGTGGTCACTCCGCACGTGGTATTTGTGGGCTGCTTCATAAAATGAACGGATTTACATTCTTACACTTTACGTATTCGTGTACCAAAATGTTATATGAGTAAACAGTCTGCAAAAATTGTCTCTTGAACGCCAACATGTCACAAGTGCCTATCATAGAGTTGAGATATCAGGTGGGGGGTTATTGCAGTACTCAAGTGTCGAAAAGATCGAGGCTTAATGGCTGAAATTCAGTCAAGAGCGGAAAGAATTGAGTACGTAAATAGAATACTTCGGAAGCAGATACTTTGAACGGTTTTGTCTAGTATGCATCGCTGGACAGAACCTAGGCAGAAAGGTTCACCGTACCTTTCTTATTTATTATACTTCCTGAATTCATGGCAACTTACCTGGACAGTGGTGCTGAATATCAGCTTTGTCTGCCCCAGCTTATATTCGGGCAAGTTAATGGAGCAGCTAGACTCCAGCCTCCTTTCAACCCGGATCCTCGTCTGAAGTCCCGTTCAAGGTTTTTGACTCACTTGTCGGGATAAGCTGATTATTCCGTATCTGAAAAGCCATCATCAGTACGAGGTGCCTTCTGACCACTAGGCATTATAGTGGAGGCTGTCGTTTATGAGTGCTAAGATGCTAATGTTTGAGGCATTTTGAATGAGGGACCATGATTCCGAATTACACTAGAATACTTCTGCCATTACCGAGCCATTCTGATCACTTTCCAGATTCAAATAAAAGTTTACTATATTCTCCTCTACTTTAGCAAAATTTAAATGAACACAACCAAAAAATTTATTATTTAATCAACGTTAAAAACAATTTTGTAGGACGCAATGGGATACTTTAGCATTTAAGTGCACCACATAAGCTGAGTTGTGGAGATTTGCTGTCAATGGAATCTTTCAAGCCGGGTAATATTTCTTAGCCTTTGAGGGAGAATGTCGACCAAGCACACGAGTCTAATTACGCATAACCTCTATGAATAACTAACTTTAACCCGGTCTTCTACCGATGAAATGCCATATTGGTAATTTTTGCCATGCCACAGTCGAATCGTTTTTCACACAATTTTAAAAACTCGCCAGATATACTTTGCAAATCATCGTGTCCCACTTAGAGTTTTGTGCCTTAAATACGACACGCATGCTTTTAAAATAAGCCAACAAGTAGATTTATTCGGTGTCCGAATTCTCTTCTACGTTTTCGGCTTCTGAATATCACGTCCCACATTTAGAACCTAGGTTAAATTTCTCCTCATCAATGATTTCACAGCAAATAAAGACTTCAGTATCGTTTGTAAATTCAACCCTAATTTAAACTTAAATTCAATCAGCACCACTAGTGCATATATCAGTAGATTTTCATGACTACGTCCGCTCCAAAATTTCCTATGTGATTCTAATGTATCTGCACTGGCGAACGGCGCCAAAATTTAAACTCCATTCTCGTGTGTTCTGTCCCAAAGTAAAAACGCGCAATGATAATTAGCCAATACCAACTGATATCATTGTCCTGTTAAATCTATTTTAAAATTCCCATACTGTATGCAAACTGTTACTTTTCCTTTCTTCCTGGAGATAACAGCCTACAAACGAAAAAGAAGGTCCTCTGGCAAATTAACGTCAATAGTCGATAAACTGTTCTGTTAAATGAACCTCAACTTGATTTCTGTTTCCCTGTATTTTCTGTGAAACTTCTCCCTTGTCATCTTTCCTGCAGCACCTTAACTCTGCCAGCATTCCGTTAGCTCTTTTTGCACCTTAACGTTCTTAAAGACCTGCTAGTTTGAACGCGCCTGATTTTCGCTTATGAAAACTATGCTTTCGAAATCGATTGTCATCTCTACTGCTTAACTCCCCAGTTCATAGCCCTAGGTACTTCCTCCTTTGTTATATTTGACACCTGAAAACAAACCATAAACTCCACCGGTTGACGTTCATCCTAGTGGCCATTAACCGTTTCAACGTAACATTGACGCCCGCTAACACAGAATTCTTGCTTCCTTAGCATCTGCGAAGTTCAGCAAAAAGTACCAGCCAATCAGATATCGATTCTTTTGTTTAATCAAAATGACTGCATTTACTTATGCCTTCTTTCGACCGTTAAGAATTATGGAGCATAACACTGGATCTTTTTAGAAATTAATTCGAATGAATATGCCCGTGGATGAGAACGGGATGGTACACTTTACGACCACCCTATTTGCCCTGATTCGGGAATCTCTGGGCATCAAAATCGGGCCGACGGAAGTGATGGATCAGCGAGACAACGAATTGCGTTATTGTTTGTGTAGGCTCTGGCCAGTTCAGGCAAAACGAATGCTTAACATACTAGTCCCGCCTGATTCGGGTGAGTATTTTACAAATCCTACATGCCGGATATTCTTTTTGAATTGATATTGGCACAAATCGATGTTAACATAACTGGTATCTAAAATCGACGGTCAGAAGTACCATGGAAAAGAAACGCTAACCAGAAAAATATAATTTCCCTCAAAAATAGCGTTTACACAATTGGCATAACCCTCTACTTAAGGGAGAGAAAGGACTGACAAACTTATTAACGATGGAACATAAAACGACATTTCTCAGAGCATGTGAGAAACCTGTCAAAATATTCTCAATTACACAGAGGAAAATTGAAAAGATAGCAGACGAATCGCGTTTTTGTACATACCGTATAAGTGGCTACGTGCTAAGTTTCATGAGAGCACTTATATGAATTCCTCGCGGACACTCTCGTTGTCATTTTAGCATAGCTTACTTAAGATGAAAACGTTTGCTTAAAATTTTTTCAGCCTACTTGTAAAATATACTTTATGAATCACTTCTGACCCAAAAATAACAAGAAGTTGATTCAACCAATTTTCATGCCTTTTGTACAAGTCTTTTTAGATAAAGCAATTAGAAATCATCGAAAATTCTTTTTATGACCACTTTAATCTCTATGGTTGAATTTAAATTGAGAGTATTAGGGAGTGAGTAGACGCAGGCCAAGTGATGCGCAACATTACTGTCTTCGAATTCTGCTACCCGGTATCTAACAGTTGTGTTACCTTTAACAGAATTAACATACTACAAATGACGGTGGGGAAGATATATGCGGGCCTCCTCATGCTCGAAAACCACAGACTGGAGAAGCAACCTCAATGCAAGGACCAGTCGGTAAGTCTCAGCGACTATTCCCGTTAGTAACTCTTCGGTTTGGTTCCTTTTTTCATTTGAATCCTGGAAGTGTGTCTAGCCGGGTTTTCGCGCCATAAAAAAGAAAGGCTTTTTGTTAGGGATAAAAGGCAGGACGGTAAAAAGTATTTTTGAGGAATAATTTATTATTTGTTGCAGGCTTAGGGGTTATAAATAGAGTTGATAGACAAAAACGTATATTCCTAGTAAATGATTTTGGTAGATTTGAATAATTCGTTTGACCCACTTGTGAAAAATACAGTGGCCGCGAAGGGGTTCAAACCCACACCAGTAAGGGGAAGGGTTTAGTAAAGCCAACGCTCTAGCCAACTGAGCCACGAGGCCCCACTAAAGATTATAACTTTCTCCCTTCCTGCTGGGAAAAAAAACATTAACTGCCCTGCTTTCAAACGCTATTTAATCAATAAGACACAGTTCTTACCTCTGTACACAGGGTTTTCTGGGCAGGTCAGAGTGAGCAATCGATATCTGGTGATCTGTGGAAGTTCACGAGGATTGGGAGGAGGTTAGTGTGTAGTAAAGTGTTTCAACCATATATTTTGCCTCCAAAAGCCGAAGTTAACTCTCCAAAGGAGTGTTTTATAGGCACGGCTTGGGCATCTTCTCGAGTTCTCTCCGCTTTGAAGGCTCAACAGCTTATTGCTAAACAGGGCCGCATAGTCATCTCAGTTGGCAACCGATTTCCACTAGAATACGTCACTTTTGTTTATTGGGAAGACAACCTGAGTCGACCAGGGCCGCTTCTGGGATCAAACGCCTCCCTCTTAACAGGAATTTTTATTGTTGGGTGCTAAGGAAGACCGAGGATCTGTTTAAAGACTACCGGGTATGGAGATGCACAAACATACACGTGCTAGTCAACCTCATCTGGTGTAGCCCGCCGGCTGGGGAGGTTACCGGGTGAGACCACTGTAATGAACACTGTTTCGGAGATAAGCAGATGACGGCAGGTTGCTAGGTGCACTTGTGTGTTTGGTGTGGACAGCCGGTGCCTCGTTTACAAGTACTTGCTGCAATTGTAGTCATGCATACTCTGGTCACCATGGGTTTTAACGTATATGTTGCCTCGTCATTCTTGGAAGTACAGGCAAAAAATCGAGTTACATTAAGCAGTTGAGAGAATGTGAATGCGATCAATCAAACAAGAATTGTATAAGGCTGATGTTTTGGTTTCTCAGACGAACACCGTCACAGACTGCAATATATATAAGTGAAGAAGGCATCAGAGACGTATTCGTTATCGAATGCATTTAGCATAACACCACATTCTTATCATAATTATGAGCTCGCGCATTTATCACAGCTGATTCGTTAATTGCCACTTTTTTGATGCCGGTCTCTGCTCGTATCCGGAAATTGGATCGCTGATACCATCATGGGAGCGGCATTCGCTCGCGTCCTCTCCGTGGGACCACCTGCTTTGTCCAGACGAATTTCAGCGTTGGATATCTAAAGCAAAGTCAGTCAGTTTGTCAATGAACTGCACGATGGAGAACTATGATACAGGCATGTGGTCAGCACCATTCACGATAACATCAGGTCCGCCACCTGTCGATTAAACTGGGGCCAAAGAGCTCCTCAATGCTACTGCATTTTCAGCTTTCCACTTCCGGAATAATCTTCCAGTTGCTTCGGCGTAATTTCGTTGCCTGTAACTGCACTAAACACGGTAATCGCCTCTGGAAGTTTCCTGTCAGGCTAGAGGCTTGGCAACTGAGAAATGTTTCTAGTTTGTGTGCAAAGTCAAGTTGTGTGAGAAGGAAGCTGACAGCTTCTCAGAAAATTTTAACGTCAAAATCTGGGGCTGGTGTGGCATGCACCTGTTGCTAAAGTTGTGTGATTAAAACATTCGCATTGAGCACCTGTCAAGACTATTCCAATTCGGTAACGTTGTTTTTTGGTTTATTTTCGGACGTCCCGACACTCCGATATTTTGTTCTTATGCAAATTTGTTTGTGGTGGGTTAGGCTATTGTTATTTGAACTCAGTACTTGAGTCGTATTCATCAGTTTCTGAACACATTAGCATTTAGATCTGCGTCATCTTGGCAGAAAACGATAGCATTAATAAGGGCAGATTGTTTTTCTCTCTGCTTTATCGTTGCTTGCGTGCCTGAGATGTTCTTTGAATGCCAATAGCTGTTCTCATACGATAACTACGAAGCTAGAATCCACATATCGAGACCGATCTTCGGATCTGTAGTTTCGGAATATCAGTGACTCCAGCCATTAATGGTTCAGATAGCCCTCTATGTTGAACAATGTCCACTTCACGGAAGGACCATGTACTATTTTTTTTCCCAATTTAGGGGTTAATGATGCAGGATACAAAATACCATTAATCTTTTCTACCAAGCCATTATTCCTTCTCTGACAGAAATAAGTTGGCGAGAATTTCATTAGATATTCCCTGGATAAATGCACTCTCTTAAAGGCCTTCACTTGATGGCCCTTCAACCGTCCCAAACGATGATGTTCATCGTTCTGCCCTGCAGCGTGGGGCTAGCAGGACTGTGGCATGCACGTGAAACAGTTTATAGTGATAGTTGGTTTGCCTAGCATTAACCGCACTCTCCTCTCCCTCGCTCGACTGGACCCGGGGGCGAGAATAAGTTAGGACGACTGATACCAAGATTGAGCACAGTGATTGACGAAGCTAAGTAGCCTGTCTGCGCGAGTGCCACAATTCCCTGGTCTACGCAAGATAAAGCTAGGTTTTCAAACAAACAACAAGCGGCAGGTTCGGATCCCATATGAGTAGGAGTGTCATAGAGAGAGCAACCATTGCAGGCTGACTCTTTATCCTGAGGGACGGGTTATCCCCTCTACTGGCAGCCTTTCAGGCCAGGACTGCTAGCATGTCGTTATAGCCTCGAAGAGTGATAGACTGGCATTAGTGAGGAACGCGCTGAAGTACCATGGTGACTTACGCCCCAGAGTTTACCTCATTTTCTCATCCCTCTACCATGCACCAATCGCCGTCTGAGTCAATCAACCACCTACTGCTGAGATTAGGCACAAGTGGCTGACAGAACTATACTGTCAGTCTACGCATATATGTGCACAGACACACTCTTATTGTTCCAAAATACCTTATGAATACACGTATTTTTTTCTTGTCAACAAGGTCACCTTCTTTGGCTCTCCTATGCCATATACCACAAGGTGCTTATTCGAATTGTTAATTTTTGTAACAGAAGAAGTGTTGACTATAAGGGAATCATGCCAGTCGGTGCCTTCCGCTGTCACACGATTGTATATGTGAGGTTTGTCTTCTTGCACTCTCCCCCATTACCTGTATGATGTAGCATGACAATGCAAGTAGAAAGGTTTAGTCTTCAGAGACAAACAATTTTCCCCCTTTTCCTTAGAAGTTAGAAGCAGTTTTAATCCTACGATTAATGAAATATGTGCTTTTTCCTTCATTCAGCGATCGAACCAACTCCCTCCTACTTATTATTTCTCTTAAATACAATTTCGTATTAATGCCGTCTAAGATGGCAAGATTCGTTTGTATTTACGTCTCTCATTTCTAAGATCAGTATTGAAAAATCAAATGTGAAACGTTTATGAAGAAGGCAGTTGTATTATAAAATTAAAAAAGTCATTTTTTTCAAAAATATTTCTGTAAACAATGGAATAAAAAGAGGATCACTATCTGCCCATACTGAGGACCGACGATTTTTTCACGCTCTGTGAAATCAGTATTTCAAAGTCTGCGAAAAAAAAGCACATTCTATGATCATTATTGTGTCCATTCTAGCCATTTAAGTTTTTCTCACTAAAAGCAACTTTGTTAGGTTCCAGACGCGGTATCTACTGCTAAAATTAGTCTTTTTAATTTATTAAGTTTCCTTCACTGACTCTTATGTGTTCTGAATCCACCTGGAAGCTTAACGCATCTGTCATCCTTTGCTGCTTCGGTGTATGGTCTCCACTGCCTCTTAATATTAGTGTGCCTATCGTTAAAGTCTCCTTAGGGAAATATTTCACCATGCAGAAGAAGCAAAATAACCGTGGCTCTTACGTAGCCCGGAGGAAGTTTCTGGTACGAGTCCAACATATGTCAGTGAGTTTGGCCTATCTTACTCATCTCAAAGTCCATGCTAATTTTTGTGCTCAGGTAAGCTGTGATATCGAGTCATCCATTCATATCATCAGACAAAAAACCACCTCTACGTGAAAACCTTTCATGGTGCCATTTATATTCGAAGATGCGTCCTCCGCTTTTCAGGTCGTTCTTCTTGTATTATCTACAAAAATTGCAGCGGGACAGAAAGTTGTAAAAGAGTTAACTTTTACTTTGCTCTCTTTAACTTGCAGCAAATGCCTAGTCCATAGCATCACGTTTCAAGTGTGAGGTTGGCATCTTTTTGTTTGTGCTGGAATTGAATCTGCACCTCTTTTGACGAAACAAAATACATTTTTATGAGGAAACATCGTTTCTGGAGTGGGATTAAGAGAGACTGCTGGAAATTCAAACGAGCTGCTCCGGACAGAAAGTTCGCTTTCTAAATTCAAACCCAGACATGTCTCAGAGATTGACCATGTGACCTGCACCAGTAGCCCTACGTACCATTTGTACTTTCTACTTCAATGAGGGTTGCAAAACCAAAGTTTGTTTAACTGCACTTCTACTGCAGTTAACGTCTTTTGATGGGAACGAATGTACTTTGAACTTTTATTTTTGTATGGTAATTTACTTTTGCTCTCTGGTGTACCCCCCGCCTGCTAATAAATTCACTTGAGGAATAAAATCTTCTGGGATTTGCCTTAACAGAAATAATTTGACTGCAGTGCTTTGAAGCTTCACTTCTTAAATACTAAAGGATAGTGTCCGATGGACTTAAGAATACTGAAAACTTTATAAAAGGTCACTGTTAACGTCATTTAGTACTCTACTTCTTCAAGAAAAGTACTTATTTTTTAGGAGACGAGACAAGTCAAAATAACTTATGCGAATAATTTCAAAACTTGCTAAAGAATGAATCTGGAGTGAGTGCCTGGGACACGAATTTTTAGAATGAGTCTTGAAATGTTAACAAACTTCTCCTGAATTAGGGAATAATGTCCGCATAGACAATGGCTGAGGATTCACAGAAGAGGCAAACCCCTCACTTTTGAATTTTTGAATACGTACAGTATACTTGCAGTAAATGTAATTTTTTTATAAAATAGTAATGTTCTGTACCGTATCAGATAGCAAACGAACGAGTTCCATTTTTCAGATATTTATTATGTGGAATAATGGGACGTTCGCTGACTGTGACTTGTCTGCTGGCGATGCTTATCAGCTGCTTAAACTGAGGGATTACAGCTGATTGCAAAAATACTTTTATATTTTTACCTATGTATTACCTCCTGTTTGTACCGTGAAGCAACAGGGCAACGATCATTGAGCAAGGGTGTCATACTTCAGTGGGATGAACTTGAATGATTATAATCTTCGTATATTGAAATGGTCTCGCCGATCTTGAGTAAAAAGATATGTTGAAGAAGAGCACATTTGCAATCCAAGGATATGATCAGGTAAGATAGTTGATTCGTCCTATAACCAGAAAAAAAACGGAACGCTGCTTTAGGGAAATATATCTGAACTTCGTAAGGACTACATGAGACTTTTCAATAGTAATGCGGTTTTTACAAGTCATGTGAATAATTATAGACTTACCTAAAGAATTTACCCACTAATGACTTATGCAGGCTTTTACAGCAAGTCTGAACTTACAAGGCAGCAAAGGGTGTTTAAATTGCAGATGCGTATCAGCTACTACTTATCTGTACTCCTGAACTAATCGTTCCGTGGGAAACGGAACTAAATCTGTTTAGATGCTCAAATGAAACAAGGCGAATCCTTCAACGAATGAGGTGTGGGTTTGAAGTCTATTTTAGTTTTTCGTTAACAGACGGCAGATTTTGCTTCCTAAAAGAACTTTTATCACGCGAAATATGGCTTTGTGTGAACGCAGTAAAGTTGTTGCATCTGATGACTTCCGGTTTTCCATCATTTCATTCACCTTAAGCGTGTCACCCAATTATAGGTGAAACAGCATCATGACAATCAATCTCAAGCAGTTTTGCAGATTATTTTAGCTAACATTAATCACTGGTTCTATCAGAAGAATATTACGAAAAGATTCTCACTTGATGCGATATTTTTCATATTTCTCCCTCATATTGTTATTGATGTAGCCGGACAGGCGTAAGCTTTCCTCCGCGGACACCTCGCCGCAATCTGAGGTATTGATTTACCACATTTTATGGTCTGAGGGCATTTCGATATGCATGTAGTTAATTATGAAATCAGCCACATACCTATGCACTTAGTGGCGTATTCTGGTGAGTAGCCAACTACTTTCGTCCATTTTGCGCATGATAGTAGCCTTTGCAAGGGGTTGACCCACCAGTTTGGAAATGTTGAATAACCTACGGTCCGAAACCGTTTAGCTGTATATCTGCATGCACCAAACAAACTTCTTTTCATTCTGGTATGGAGTCACTCCCTTCCTTATTCCTCAGTTCCGTCATTATCTATATTATCATCGTCCCTTTTTAAAGAAGCACCAGAATGCATGACAATTTAGTATTTAATATAATGCGTAAATTATTGCTACTCGTTTGTGTACAGTAAAACTTATAAATCAAGTTTAATAATTGTTGTTGGTCAAACGTAGCTTTACTCTCATTTAACGAAGTGGTGCCAACAACGGTTCTTCGGTTATAGTTAATTTGTGTTTTAGATATGGGTGTGCAGGCAAAATGATTGGAATCAGAGAGTGAAAAGCATGCCGCGGTAACGCTTTATAAGGTCTGCAAACCACGGTACCATTTCTCGTTTTCATAATCATTTTTTCCCAGAAATCAGCTGACCTTCTGGCCCGCTTTTTCGGTGGAGTGGTGCACGCTTCTCATCGGTCACCGCGAACTTCGGAAACGGAAGATGATCTTAATAAGTAAGGCCATAGGGGAATTTACGCTTACCATTGTTTTTATGGCTGCCAAACTGATCTTACTGGGAAATGCTGCTTAGTTCTCTATAAGTTTTAACGCTTGTAAATCTACAAAAGTTCGCCTTCACAGGGTAAACCGAACAGTTTTAACATTCCACTGACTGTTACAAGCTGATGCATTATTCGTAACTGAGCTAGGTAATTTTTCTAGTCTTTGTGTTTAAAAATAACATAAGTTCTTTATGACCCCTATCAAAAATTTGGGAGGATCTGTGAAGTAGAGAGAAGGACAGTACTAGTTTTATAACGAAGGAATTATAGACATAAATCCCAAATAAAAAACTTCGTGCCAAAATCTTCTAATGCTTCGCGCTTCACATATTGAGACTGCAAAGTTTATATGAACCAGTATACGCAGTTTCTAAGGTAACGGTTACCTTTGACCTGTAGCTATTATCCTAAAATTTGTTTGGCTAGTCTTCACAGAGATGTTGCTTTTTTATTTTCTCGGTACTTCATCGCTAACTTCAAGTAAATCAGTCCATTTAAAGGTTTACAGTCGTAGGTGTCAAGTAGCTGCAGAATAGCAACGAAACATGCCTGGGCTGTTAGCAAGTTCCTATGCCGTCCAGATGGTGCCTCCTGTAACCCTATATACGCTACTGACTGCCTGGTGGCAGGTTAACGGATTTATGCGGTTATCCTGCTGTGGCTGCTAGACATTGGCCCAATAATTCATAGTAACTTCCAGTCTACGCCTATAAACCTTCAAACAGACAAGCAATTCCAAGTTGACGACTAATATCTGAGGAGTTTTTATACCCCTGCATCTCTCGTAAACTGTGGATGCTACTAAGTTATCCCTATAAGTATCACACCAATTTTTCATCGATTAAAACACCCCAAGCGTGTTCATGGTCACTATTCCTTTCTGAAAATTAATTTTCACGCTTCTTTAACAGCGCAGATGATAAGTACGATGATAATGGTGGTCAAAGACGCTTTCTCGCTACTGCAAAACACGTTTGGGGCTCTGTTAAGGGTCCCTTACAACAGCGACTGCCCCGAATTAAGTCTTGTCCATTCGATGATGCTCACCAATTAAATAGATCGTTTACGCGAGATTTTCACGTATTATAAGATACTCGACTTTTCGAAATACAGGATATGTTTCTCGTTTAACACAGTGTTCCTCGCTGGAGGTCTCCCCTGAAAGTGATTTCTCCTAGTCGGCAAGAAGAATTCGGAGTAAGTTTTTTACATTTTTAATGCAAGTTTATTTACTCTGCATGGCTTTTGCTTGTGCAAATAATGACTATTGTGTTAATTTATTCAAAAGTGTAATATATATAAAGGAATTAAATGTATATAAGAAGAGACGAGATTCTTTGGAAAAATATAAATTAATGAGTAAATTTTCAAAACTGGTCCCCGAGCTCGTCGTCAGACTTTGAGTCGTGTACAGGAAAAATTAACTAATTAGCCATGTCCAACAGAGGATTTTACGGTTGGGCAATGTTTGCGCCGATACGCGTTAAGTGCAGTTTGTCATCCCGTCATGCTTGGCCGGGCGTATTTGAATTTGCCCTAAGGATTTGGTATGTGGCGTCTAAATTGATATGTCAATTGACGCATCCCTCATCTGAGTACATTGCACACAGGAGTTCGCAGCTTTCTCACTGGCCAGGTGCCCACAATCAGAGTGATCTTCCGTGTAGATTTGTGCCCGGTGTCCAGTGTATGAGGACCATATGAACAACTTAAAAATTCCAGGAACTGAAGCTGCCATTTTTATACGCAAGTAAGATTCACCTTGCAATTCATCGTGAAATCGAAAAGCGAATTACTTAAAAACTTAAACTCCTGTGAATTTCAACATTGTGGATTTAATCTGAAAATTATGTTCGTGCCAATGAATAGAGTAGTCTACAAATATGTCAATAAATTATCAGTTTCTTCTCCAGTTTTTATATTTCATTTGTATTTTTTCTGTTGATATTCCCCTTCCGGAGTACTCAAATAAAATACTTATACGATCCAACTGCACCTGAATTATCGTTAAGAAAGGTTCGAATGCATACTTCTGAACGATACTTTACATCATATAGATGCGGCTAAGAAGTATCACTTAATTTGCAGAAGTTTACAAAAATGGCGGCCGACAAGGCATCAGATAATCGGAAACTGAACGATCTTCTGATGAAGCGAGGTCAAAAACCAAAAGAAACCGCGAACCCCCATCCTGACAGCCCAAGGAAACAACCCACGCCAGTGACCACGAGCAACACAAACCAAAGTGGCTTGTCCTCCAGTGAAGACACCCGGGAATACGCTAAGGACTCGGCTAAGTCTCCTGCCCGATCGCCACCCCAGTCCTCTCAGGGTAAACACCAAAAGAACATTCCTCATTTGCCCTCTACTCGCAGATGTGCAGAGGAGGTGGGGCTGCACTACCAAGGTCCTTTTAACTCAGGCGAAAAACGACCCCACGCGCGGTCAATCGATGCACCCTTTGGACAATCCTTCAGCTCCCATACGGAAGAGGACAATTCCATTTCCTTTGCTCCACCAGCGCCAAAACGCATAATTCTCTCCGATATCACGAGGTTGGATGAAGATCCGACTGTTGGTAAATTGTATACTTATTCGTCGTCCTTGTCTCAGCTTGTTACCCTGAATTGTTATCAAATAATTAGGATGAAATTTGCAAAAGGAGAACGAGGAAGACGTCTTTAATCCGAAAGAAACGAATAGTTAAATTCCGTTTAACAGTTTAGAAGAATGAGAGGTGATTGCTGATAGAAGCTGATAATTCTTCTACTGTTTCAGATTCTGGCGCATAGTATCATACTTAGTTGAGATTGTTTCAAATGTTTGGTTCGAATGGAAATCCGAAACGATTTACCAGTAATCGGCTTGTTCTAGCGATTCCCTCTGATTCCTCTGTCTTTATTCGGCTGATTTGTGGAGCAGGAAACTGCATGAATTCCAAAGTGCCAGTGACAATCAAGTGGTGTACAGTACAAAGTGAAACTTTGATCCATTAAAATTAAGCAGTCACAAGTGGATAGCGTCGTCAAACTCTTTGGCATTTATCAATTTTATCTGTGTGCATTGGTTAAATGTAGCATATATCCCACCAAAATGAAGACATTGAAATTTCAAAATTACGTTTTGGCAGACCGTTCCTGCAAAAAGTGACATATAGTACTTTAACTACGGGTTATGTGGTAGCAAACCCTCCAACAATCAGTAAATAAAAGTAAACTAATTGAAACGACAGCATAGGTAAACTTTTCTTCCATGTAAAACTTTGCCCGGGCGAATCATCATTTATATACCCCAACCGTACTGTCTTAAGTGTTTCTTTTATGGAATGTGGTCTGGCGCTAAATTCCAGAGAGTCAGATTGGGGGAGGAATCAGGGTTAAGGTTCAGGTTAGGGCTAGTGTTGAAGTGAGGACATATGAATTTGACGTAAGACCTACTGCAGTACCAAGAGCATTTATACACGCATCCAACCACCCTAATTCGCACAGCTATGCAAAGATTAATACCAAGAATTGGAGATCGCAGTATTGACAGATATTAATTTTTAACAACTTATAAAGCTAGTGAATTAATTGATAGCTATAAATGCCTTACTTTTGTTTACTTTAGGTACACATCTGGCTACAAAACATCTAAAATATGGGCATGGGTCGTTTGGGGCATCTGCAGAATGGCAGTCTACCCGTATAAGCAACTTGGACAAACCTCCGCGAGCAAGGGAGTACACAAGCTCTCAAAGTCAATCATCTCAGACTCATATTAAAAGTGACGTTCCCCAACAATACTATTTCTCACACCCTTGCAACCCTTTATACCAAACTGCGGAGTACGACATTCCGAAGCGAGTAGCCAGACGATCTGATAGGATGACTTACTCTGATCTCCCACCACTTGTTCATTCAAATTTACGGTTTGAATCATTACACACGCATCATGATGACGAGCTTGACGTATGTGAGTCGGAAAACTCGAGCTTGGAGTATGGAAACCCGAGAATTTGCACGGAAAGCGAAAGTGGTGTAATGTTCTCCGGTGCCCAGTGCCCGACAGTCCTACCTCCTATGATTCACAGTCCAACATCTATTACACCTTTTGCTGGGTGTTCGCCGGTTATGGGAGATAAAACCGGTCAAATGTCACGGTTCCCACCATGTGAAGAAACGCCCATCGAGCGGAGGCTAGTTCAGATGATTAACTTTCCGAAACTCGAAAGATCACCAACGAGTTCGCAGGACCTTAGCCATCTAGTAGAGCCAGTAGTAGACACTGCCGATGGAGGAGCAGTTTACACCACCAGTGGAGGGTACAATGCGCCTGGACACCAAAACGAACAATCTCCACTTAATGCCCAGACGAGGTGCAAAACAAACTTGTTTAACACTGATCTTGCCATCCGAACTATGCCTCCAGGCTCTTTGTCAGACGGTCGGCTTCCCCCATTACCCGGTGTAAATGCTACTTTACAACCTTTCATTTGTAGTGCCATAAACAGGCCTCTTCATCCTAATGAGTTAAATCTCCTTCCAATGGCACGAAGTGCATCAACGCTCGTTAGGCGGATTAATTCTGACAGGATCGAATCTGCTCTGCCGAATACCAATACATCTCCTGGTTCGCCGCATATGCTTGTGCAGACAGGCGTTCTTCCACCAGATCCATATAATATTAATAATCCTTTGTGCAATGGTCCGGTATTAGAATCTGATGGAAACCGATATATGCTGCCTACAGTTAATATAGGTTCACCAAACAACTTTGATCATTCACTCAACCGATCACTGGACTCCATTCCCCTCAGAACCCGTATAACACAACAACCACAAACTTTTCCTCTGCAGAGTTGTTTAATCATACAAGAGAGACCATTCCGGAAAACTTGTAACAGCCCCTATCACAAATAGTCCTAAACGAGAGAGAGAACTCAGTTGTCTTCCTTACTGAACTCTGGTGACTTAAGTTGTCCTATTTTGTATATTCTGGTTTAATGGTTGCCCTAGGTTTTTCAGTGTGTCCGTTGACCCATGCATACAGTATTCCACTGCAGGCCAATGAGAGCTTGGACGGTAAATTTGTAATAATAATTTATCCACCAATGGCCTTTGCGGAAGAATATCGAATGAAAAGGCGCAGGGAGATACGTGGAACCAACAGTCATGTGGTAGTTTTTATGTATATGTCTATAGTTTGGACCAAGATATTGTTTTAGATTTCAATTCTATGCTTTTGATATAAATGTTTCCATATTTATGTCGGCTCGAAGATTTAAGTAAACAAACTTTCTGTTGGAAAGGGACAATCTGGTCATTGAAAGAAGCACTTCCTCTGGATTTATCAACCTATAGCCTCACTGATCTGCACCATCTTTTATTCAGTTCATTTTATGACATTTAGCATTAATTTCAAAATTGAATCCATCCATGAGCTTGTAGCGGCTCATGTAGAGGATGTGCTTTAACCACCACAATAACCACCGCACCAAATTCCGATTAACATAAGTCCGAAGGAAAGCCAGGAGGGGTTTTACGGAGGGAAAAATTTGGAGTTTCTCCCCAAGCATCAGTTGCCACTGGCCGTGATGACGATGTTAGGTCAAGTCTCAGCAGAAGATGAAGAGAGGCTGTGTTGACAGCTGATTTTATAGTTGTGTAAGAACAACATCAACGGTCTTGGATTTGAGGGGTACGTGTTGCATTACGCGAGTTGTGGTGTTTCTAGTGGTCGTGGTTACAGTCGCTGATTGATGGCGTGGTCAGATAGGGCATGGACGGTTGAGACTCTCCGAATGACTGTGTGTGCACTTTATAAACACGGTCAGAATGGAGATCATTAGAGCAGCTGGAACCACGCGTAGGGAATGCGAACGTGCTTGAAGCAGCGGGATGTTCAACCGAGAAACCCGACTAGGTAATGAGGACTGTGGGCTACAGGCTTATAAGAAGACGAAGCTTGGTACTCCAGTGGATATCTTTCTTATATTTTGGCTTTGGGAAGTAATTAGGATGATTGTTTCGGGAACAAGCCCGATAAAATCATGACAGTCAATTAAAGGTTATTTGAGGTCTTGAAGTTTATTTTACTGGGCTCTCTCCTTCGCTTCTGCTCATATTATGTTGGTGATTTATGCTGATGACTATAATGATAGCGTTGGCTGCTTTAGTTTGATGGCGTACTCTAATTCGTCCCTATTAGTTACGTTACCTTAGGACCTAAGTAGTAAACCGAGCCGTTTTATTTCTCTAAACAGCAGGGAAAATCGTGCATACTTAAACGGAAAAAGAAAACGGATGCATTCGCGGAGATTTATGTGATACAATATATAATTATGAAGCCTACCGTTTCATTTCCCCGGCTGTTTTTCAGATACCTTCAGGGTTTCAAATGGCAGAGGCAAGATAGTCTGCATGTTTATTTTCTGAAAATTTAAGTTAGTGAGTGATCCGAGCGCGTATGAGGGGTTTCGCAGCCAAAAATACGCGATGGCGAATTATTTGAACGAATAACTTGCCTATAGCTACTAAAATGTAAAAAAGAAAAAGAAAATTTGAATAACTTACTCTCTAATATCTGACAAACGTGTGACGAGAAAATTGACAGAGGGTTTCAATTATATCTTACTCGACCAAAAGGTTGCTGTTGTTTAAGCTGCAGGCGACGATTAATGGTCTGCACTCGTGCTCATAGTTGTGAACTCTTCTATGCAGTAAGGCCAACACACGCATCATTTTAACGGCGAAACACTGCCAGGCGGCTGTAATTACCATTTAACTTAAAGTAAATATTTTTTTGGCCCAAAATAAATGAAGTGCTTCTTTTTATTTTAGACTTGTAAATTCTCAGATTCAGCGCTTTTTTAAACAAAACTAATTATATAGGAACACTAATCGATTCTTCAATAACCGTTAAATGAATCTATGTTTACGGAGTGAATAACAACATAGCAGTTACGGGGAACGTGAAAGAATGGGTGGCTGCAAGTCGCGACTTGTAGCGATTCGTCAGCGCTAGTTATTTAAAGCGTCCAACCGGGAATATGCCCTCTGGACAGACACCATTTTTCATTATATATAAAAGGTTTTCTAGCCTCACAAAGAAGCTTACGAAGCACCGCATGCATCCAGCTGGTGGCAGTCCATGAAATCTTTGAACTATGCACAGTTACTTTTAAGGCAACAAGTGCAGCCATTCTACGAGTTCTTCTAATAAAAACGCGTAACCTATCAGCAGAGTTTTCGTTTTACCCTGTCCTGGTGACATTCCCAACGGCTCTCAGTACACCCATATAACTAGTTTGGCAGATTAATATCGCCGGCCTCTTGCAAATTCGTGTACACCTGCCAGCAGAAACTTCTGGTTGGCATTTCCAGGTCTGTTTAATTACCTATCTGAGTCTTGTTCTTGCAAG
The DNA here is from genome assembly GCA_017591395.1 of Schistocephalus solidus. Taxonomy (NCBI): domain Eukaryota; kingdom Metazoa; phylum Platyhelminthes; class Cestoda; order Diphyllobothriidea; family Diphyllobothriidae; genus Schistocephalus; species Schistocephalus solidus. The sequence goes on along the minus strand of WEDG01001166.1, from coordinate 236,270 downwards.
CTTGTTACTGGTGACAGAAGACGCCATCAACGCGTGCTAAAGTTAACTTTGTTTCGGTAATTCTGTAGAGTTTCGTATATTTGAGGGAAAAAATGCCCAATTAATCACGGTACATACAGTATTGAAATAAAAATAAATATGTTACCATATATTTTAGGGTAACATACTCATTTTGGTAAAATATGCCTAAACCAGTGGGATTAAATTACAGGCAGCCTGTAATATCCATGATAAGGTGCAACCATATATGAAAAGCGTTATCTGCAGGTATGAGCAATGCGTAAGGTTAATATATCAACGCTTTCTATCCGGTAAAATTATACATTTCAAAATTTATTGAGATTCTTCTTGGCCAGTGTTTATCTTCTGGGGATTTTTGTGTTCAGGGTAAAAAACGGCTGAAAAATACTTTTTGTGAATGTTTTGGATTAGAGATATCTTGCTCAGAAATGGCCTAGCCTCTTCACTTTCGTACAGATAAATTAAATGGATCTGGGTCGGTCTGATTCATCCTTTGAGTCTCCTATTTGGCCCATTCGAAAGGCCTTTTGAATTGTGACATTTTCGTCACACTTTTCCTGGATTTTGAGATATTGCTGGAAGTTACCTACCTTCAGTTTTTATATGACGGTGGGCGGCTATCGTGTCTACCATATGTAGTTTTCTAAACGTTACTGTGAGGTCGTTCAGTATAGCACAAATTTACCCTCTTCTCCATCCACTTGGTTTAAACAGTAATTCAAATTTTGACTGTATTTTTCAGTCCGAAAAACCGTCACGGAATCTATTTTTTCGGAGGGTACATAAATGCTCAGGTTCTATTATAAAATTCATTTGATCAATATGGCATTTAAAGATTAAGTAGAGATTGCGCTGCAAAGTCAGTTTGGTTTACATCAAGAGGAACATTGTAGCCGTCAATTACTATGTCACAACTGAAAGGTTTTGTTACTGCATTTTCTATTATTCCTTACGCGTGAAGTGCATAGAACGATTATCAAGGCAAACTGGATGTGCCCAATTTACGATAGGAAACAGCTATTCCAAAAACTTAGTCATTTACAAGAGTATGCACTATGATTCAACTACGTGATTCACATATGAATTACAGTAATAAATTCTGTAGGGTACTGGCATAGTTGAAGGGGAGGTGTTTGAAAAATCTACATTACCATGCTAAATCAGCCTCGCAAAAAAGCACGTGCGCTCATCTCCCGCGCTGCATGCCATGAATGTGCGCCCGAGACAGTCTAATACTGGCTGTAGCCACAATGTCCCTCTGACATTTGATTGGTCCATGTCCGCAAGAGTCAATCGGCTCTCCGCTATTTTCCTCTTAAAGTGGATTGGACAGAAGTTTACCAATCTAAACGGGACGCTATACAGACGCAGATTTTCATGTCAGTTTTGTTGAATGCACTTTCTCCTTAGTTAATCGTGTTCTCTTGCTCTACTGCGTTGGGGTTGGGACAACCGTCGATCAAACAAACGCATCGTACGACAACTGTGTACCAGGCCGGGTCATAACAATTTAGCCACGCAGTTTCTCACTTAACATGGCTGACGAGTACACTGACTTGAAGCAGATGTTACAGTTGCAGTTGAAGCTAATAGAGGCTCTCAACTTTAAGCTATCCAAATCATCCACGGGCCAAAAGACGACCGCTGGTTGTTCCCAATCCATCGAGCACATTGCCTGCAGCATTACTGAATTCTTGCATGACCCGAAAGCCCGTATTTCCTTGGATTTCGGGTACAAACAATACGAGGAATTGTACTCTGTCGATCTGGCTGCCCAGGACGATGCAGGGAAGATGCGAGTCATACTTCGCAAACTGGCCTCTGTGGAGCACAAACGCTATGCTTACTTTATCCTTCTTAAGAACTCACAAGCAATCACTTTCGCAAACACGTTGAAGACGTTGTCGCCGATTTTTGGTGAACAGTCGTCCCTGTTCAACACTCGTTTCCACTGCCTTCAATTGTTCAAACGCGAGTCCTATTATTTGATTCCGTTTGTCGGAATAGTTAATCGCGAGTGTGGGTGAATTCAGCTCAGTGTGGGTGAATTATGTTCTCTCACAGAAGACCAGTTTAAATGCCTAATATGTATCTGTGGCCTCCAGCCCCCTAGGATTTTAACATCTGGACACGCCTCCTGTCCCAATTGAAACAGAACATCTCAGTCACCCTCCAATAGCTGGCTGCGGAGTGTTAGGCGTTGAGTAAACTTATACACGATTCCGCTATGATCCAAGGCGTTCCCACTTCTTGTTCAGCCCACACGGTCGCAGCAACCAAGCCACATTCCGTAATGTGGCCCAAGCAAGCACCCAAAGCGAAATCTATGCCATCCCCTTGTCGGTACTGTGGCGCATGGCATTTCCATCTTGATTGCATATTCCGCCAACATCATTGCAAAAGCTTTAACCAGGTGGGGCATTGTGATGGGTTCTGTCAAACATCATCAACTGCTGGTAGCAGGTCTGCCCTACGAATTCCAACTCCAAGCGCCGTTTTCGTTCAAAACGTATGCATAAACCCCAGTCTGTTGGCAATTCTCTGAGCCTGTTGGCAACTTTTCAGCTCAATGCGGTCGATCGCAGAAAGTTTGTCATATTTTGCTCAATGGTCTGCCTGCAGCTGGATACTGCTTCAGACATCATTATCATCTCTGAGAGACTATGACAGTCACTTGGCAGCCCCACGATGCAGAGACTCCCCAGTCCGTCAAAAGCGTGTGCGGTGGTCTCGTCGGGCTAATGGGGCAACTGCAATGCTCGGTGTCCTCCCGCGGCACAACTATCACTGCAATCTACTACGTAATCAAGTCTTATCTCAACCTTCTTGTTCTCGATTGGATTAATCAATATGTCACTCAGCGTTGTTTGCAGTCAGGTGCTGATTCATGCTGTGCCTGCAGACCCCACCAAGGACATTCTCCAACGTTTCGCTCCAGTTTTCCTAGACGGCCTGAGTTGATGCACACACTCTCAAGCTGTGCTGAACCTGCGTCCTGGAAGTAAACCAGTCCTGTTTAAAAAGACCACTTCCTTATGCAGCCTTGCCTCTTGTCGATGCTGACCTGAAGCGCCTGGAGGAACTGGGAGTTCTGAAACCTGTGTCCTTCTCCACCTGGGCTGCTCCACTCACTGTGGCTAAAAAAGCCAAATGGTTCGATCCATATTTTTGATGAATTTTCCACTGGTCTCAATGCCCCCTGACGCTGAACTGCTTTTCACTACCGGGCCCTGCTGATCTGTTCACCCTGCTGAAAAGTACACTTACTTTGCCAGGTAAGACCTGGCCGATGCGTTCTTGCAGCTCGAAGTCGCTCCAGAGTCGCGCGAATTGATGATGATAAACACCTTCTGTGGTTTGTTCTTATACACCAGGTTTTCGTTTGGTGTCAAGACCGCCCCGTTACTCTTTCAGCAAACGATGGACGCAATTCTCTCCGACATTTCGGGTACGGCCGGGAACCTGGACGACATTATCATCATGGGTCGCTCCCTTGCTGAACTTAAAGACCGAGCGTATGCAGTACTCGAATGCGTGCAGGAATATGACTTCCACCTGAGGGCCCACAAGTGCCAATTCTTCCTCGAATCAAGCAAGTACCTCGGATTCATCTTCGACGCCGCTGGTCGCCATTCAGATCTCGAACATATTCGTGCCATCCAACGAATGCCTGCACCTAAGGTCTTATCACAACTTCATACGTTCATTGGCTTGATAAGCTACTATAGCGCCTTCCTACCGTCGCTGCATGAATTAAGAGCCCCGCTCAACCATCTGCTGCAGAAGGATGCTCCTTGGTGCTGGTCCTCTGACTTTGAAAAGGCCTTTGTCCAGCTGAAGTCAATGCTGAGTTCAGATCTGCGGCTCACGCACTATGACCCGACTATGCCGATACTCGTTGCTGCAAATGCATCACGGAGATGGTGCTTTCATCTCGCACACTTTTCCAGATGGGTCTGAAAATGCGATCATGAACGTATCTCGCACATTACCTCCTGTGGAGAAGAACTAAATCAAAATCGAGAAAGAGGCATTTGCCATCATCTTTGCCGTCAATAGGTTCCACAAGTTGCTTTATGGTCCTCATTTCACCTTGTAGATGGACCATAAACGTTGCTGTCAATCTTAGGTTTGAAGAAGAGAATTCCGGTCTATCCGGGCAGCCGGCTTCGAAGATTGGCAACTATTCTTATCGGTTAAGATTTTGATATTTGCTACTGCAGCACTACTGACTTTGGTCAGGCTGACGCCCTTTCCCACCTCATATGCAATTATCATTAACCTGTAGAAGACACAGTAATTGCTGCCATTTCGATTGAGGGTGATGTGCGCCATTGGTTTTCAGACATCATACGAGGCATACCTGTCACTGTCGTCGACAGCCGGCACACTACTGAACAGGATCACATTCTCCGCCAAGCAATCACCTACGTGCAGACTAGACGGCCAACCACTGCTTAGACAGTACCTTCCCGGTGCTAACCAAATATAAATTCTAAATTCTAAATTCTTGCTGGCGATCTTCACTAGCTTTTCCTGCGCCGAGCATCGTTATCGGTGGTTGATTCCTGCCTCATGATTTTGGACTGTGTCCTGATTCCTTCTTCACTTCGACCTGTTGTCATACGCCAATATCGTGCTGCTCATTCTAGCACCATTCGGATGAAATCCATCACTCGCAGTTGTGTTTTCTAGCTGGGTATTGACAGCGACACAAATGACCTCGTTTAACACTTTTCCCATTCACAGCAAGCTGTCAAGGTGCCGTCTCGTCAACCGCCAGTGCCATGTCAAACCCCGGATAGGCCTTGGTCACGTGTGCATATCGATTTCGCTGGCCCACTTTATGGAGTTTCATACCTAATCTTGTTCGACGCCTACTCAAAGTGGGCCGAGATCGCACCACTGAATCCGGCAACGATATCTGCCTCTATCGCTGTCCTACGACGCATTTTCAACCAACATGGTCTCCCGGATGATCTTTTTTCGAAAAATGGCTCTAAGTTTACCTCATCAGCATTTAAGGATTTCTGCCACCAGCACAACATTCAGCATCTTCGCTCTCCACCCGACCACCCTCAGTCTAACGGTCAGGCGGAGCATTTTTCGACACATTCAAGAGAGACCTCTTAAAAGCTCGTGGGGAGGGGACCATGAATGAGATCATCCCGGTATTCCTGTTTTCTAACGAGACTACTCCAACCCGGCGTCGCCCGTCGCCTTTCTCCTGTCGAGACCTTAATGGGTCGGAAACTACGCACAAAGTGCCATGCGCTAGTTCCTAACAATGTGCCGTCTGCGCAGCCAACTTCATCTGTCTCTCGCAGCAAACTTCTAATCGGAACGCACGTCTTCGTTCGCGATTAGCAGGCCGGTTTTCCTAACTGGACTGAGGCGACCGAAGCAGCACAGAGAGGCAGCATATTTTAAGACGTCTGTGTTGGTAATGACACCTGGGTTCATCACAACAACCAGCTTCGACGGCGGCATTGCAGTAAAGCAACCCAGCCTGAGTCATTATCATCATTCCCCCTCGACATCCTATTGAATAATTTCGTCATTCCAAGCGATCACCCAGTTTCCGAACCCAACGCTGCATCCTCTTCAAATGTATCACTTTCAGTATCATTTGCTGGCTTCGCGGCTTTATAACGCAAACTGCTCCCAAGGCGCCGGACCAACCGGGTGCGCCGAAAAACGCAACTGATACAGGTCAACCCGCGTCAGAAGCGGTACTGGCCTACTTGAAGGGGAGGTGTTGGGAATGTCTACATTCCCACGATGAATCAGCCTCACGAAGACACACGTGAGCACGTCTCCCACGCTGCATGTCATGAACGTGTGTCCGGCAGCGTCGCATAAGGGTCTTAGCCACAATATTCCCCTTACAGTTGATTGATCCATCTCCGCAAACGTCGCTCGGCTCTCCTCTATTTTCCTCTCAAAGTGGATTGGACAGAAGTTTACCAATGTAAACGGGACGCTATACAAGCGCAGCTTTTCGTGTCAGTTTTGTTGAATACATTTTCCGCTAAGCTAATCATGTTCGCTTGCTCTACAGCATTGGGGTTGGAACAACCGTCGATCAAACATACGCTTCGTGCAGCATCTACGTACCAGGCCGGTTTACAGCAGTTAGCCAAATAATTAAGCCTACGACTCACAATCAGGAAACGTCTGTACGAGGAAAAGTGCACATAGTAAACGGTATGAATAACGCCTCATGCCCCATTTAATACCCCTGCTTGACTTTTACTTTAATTACGCACTGGCCTATGACACGTTTTCCTAGGAACTTTAAAATTACTCAGAAAAGAGCTGAGTCTCACGTTTTCAGCGTGAAATCCAATGGAAATCAAATGGTAAGCTCCATAAAATCCCGTTTTCTAGTTTAAGTTGCTGGTTATTTCTGTCTAGTTTGACATGTTTTCCAAAAATCAAATCACTCTACGCATAAACAAATGAGCAGTGAACGTCTGCCTTTTTGGAAGGATCTGTTCTTTATGCTACATTACTGACGGAGCGTTGAAACCATTTAGACAGCTACTCATGAGACCTATTGATGTCAATACGTTCCTCGTCGATTACATTGGGGTCTTTTTGATTAACTGAATACGTTCTCACTTGTACAAACACAAAATCTAAACTAACAGTTGAACTGACAACATTATTCGAAAACAAGTGTCACTCCACGTCTCTGGTCGAGCTGCTATGTAACCTATGCTCTAGATCCATTTTAATTTTCGTAAGAACCACATGTTAGGACCACTGTTTTATCCTATTTCATCCGAAGTGATTTGAAATTTGTTTTCTGGTCAAACCAGGATTTCAAGTTCTATTATGGATCAAGTTTGCATAAAAAGGTCTAGTTCGACTTACTACATACAACAGTTTAACCGTCGTTTTCGACTATGTTCATTGTGTGCATCAAAGCAGGGTGTTGCATTGATGGTGATTTGCACTGTATTATGGTGACAGTAGAGAGTATAGCAGATGAGGAAGTGGTACAGACTGAATACATAGTTCGTATACGAAAGCACATTTTTTAAAATCGCATTTCGAATTTTGACTTTTTCGTTTGAAACGTCAGCGTAGAGGTCTCTTCATCTTGGAATGAATTGCGAGCTGTTCGTATAATATCAGATAATTTGGACTATTAGCTAGAGCGTGCAATGGTTTCTATGACTTCCACTATCCCCTCAAATTGTGTATCTTCCTTTGTTGAAAAATAAATACCCTGAAGAAGTGATAATGTTCCTCAAGGTTTTTATTTCCCTGAAATGAGAAGTCCAGCTTCCCTGTGTACGCTCTTTCTTTTAACATATTAGTGAATAAAGACATCTCAACATGAGCAAGTCGATATTTGTCTCAAATCTAATCAGTATATTGAATTTTAGTAAGCAAACACTAATAGCACCGCTCTAACTATTCGAGTATGAAAATTCCTACCATTCAAGCTCGTTGTTTAACGTGGTCTCAAAAAGCTCAGTTTGGTTCAGTTCAGCACGTTTGTAGAAAATTGGCTTACGCCTTTTAACTCCCTATTTATCACATAAAATCTCAAGAATTGGAAGCAATATAAAAAATATGCAGTCAAGTGAATTGAGCCAGGTTTTTAAATAGCACACGTAGTCCTCTAAAACCTTGAGTGACTTTAGTGCATATTAGAGCGAATGCACACCAACATGTCAGCTTTAACGGGGGTTGAGGCGTCGCAAGACATGTGATGAACCAAAGCGACAAAAAGCAAACGCTGTCGGTGTTGATTAATATACTTCATTTGTTTACCTGTCTCTTGGCTATTTGGAAAGTATCAGCTGAAGAGGGAAGGGAATATCAGGAAATACGGAAAAGACGCATTGGAGCGCGTTCTATAGGGGTAACCTATGTCAGTTAAAGTGATAAGTGCATAAATCTCGTGATACTTCTTCGGGTGATCCGACCAATTTTCTTTTGAAGTTCGCCGTTTTGTGAGGATAACAGAGTGCCTGTTTTTGAACACAATGGTTTCATGCGACAATAACTAGAAGTATTCGGCGGATACAGCAAATCGGGGGAAACGGTGTTGTTCTATGCCGACGGGTATGATAGAGGAGAAGGCAACGCTGGTTTCTATGAAAAGACACTTTATTCTGGACCAACAGAAAACAGCAGATCTCTGGCTCATCAACTCTCATCAATTTATTGAGTTCTCGTGGTTCTCGAACATTCCGGCCAATGGCGTGACAATAGCGGAGAGCGTTCTGGAACCTTCTGGTCTGCAAAGTGGTTCGCACTGGTTGGTCGCATCTCGCGCTGGAAAACCCTCGGGGAAACTTCTCGAATTTGGTCCGCACGCGTGCGGGGGGCCTGACGCGTGCTTGATGCAGCGGCGCATACTGATTGGTTGCCTTGTTGCCTGCGCATCTTTCTCAGCCGGCTTGGCCTGTTTCGGCGTGCATCATCGCGTGCCATTTCCGCCTTGAGCCATGATTCAACTGCGAATCCCGTCTTTGTAACAGGTATCTTCAAACCTCCGCCTGCTAGAACATTATTTAACTTCTGATTAGCCGAAGAAGTTATTTTATGTCCTGGGCACTCGCACCTACATTCGTAGCAGGAAGAAGTAAGCGCATACGGTTTTGTTGTATTACAAAATGTCAAAGCGGGTTATAACAATTTGGTCTTTCATCTTTGCTGGCTGATATGCACACTACGTTGAGACAGCTTTTGCAGCAACAGCTTAAATGCGTATATGCGCTCACTGTTATGCTATTCTGCTCAATTGTGGGCCATGCTGGGACGGCTGGTTGTCCACATTCGATTGATTACATTACGACACTATTCCTGGGTTCCCGCATAGTCCAAAGACCAACGTCACTTTGGGTTTTGCTAAAAAATTATACGAGGATATTATGTTTGTTAAGCTAGCTACTCACGAAAATGCATATAAGGTACGACTCCTACTCCACAAAATGGCCCCATAGAATATGAATGCCATGCCAATTTTAGTTTCCTCAAGAGCTCACGAGATGTAACTTTTACGAAGACTGAAGTCGCTATCACCGATTTTCAGGGACTACCTGTCCCTTTTCAACAGACGATTCGAGTGCCTCCGAATTTCAGAACGGAATGGAGCGATACCATCACGTATGCTGGCAAGAGTGATCGCGATTGTAGCCTTTTTCAACTCCGCTGTCTAAATGAGGGCCGTTTAAATTTTCCGAATTATCTGCGGCCTCCAGTTAGCGAGGATTCTGACATCCGGATATGGCTTCTGGATAAACTGCAAAAGGACAACTCAGTTACACTCCAAGAGGAGCATCACAAGCCAATACATAAGCGAGCCTCCATCGTGATCAATAATGCTCTCACATCCTGCTTTTTGCTTCAAGAAATTGCCCTTACCCAAACATGGAGACGAGAGGACAATGTTTATTTCAATATTGAGTGCCGTGTCCATCTTTGTCACTTGTATAGCATGCAGACCTCGCCTCCTGAGTAGGACGCATTTGCCAAGGTTCTTACCAGTTTGAACGTACGTTTTGCTTACTCGGTTTCAAAAGTTGAAGCTGTTGATAAAGGTTGTGCTGTGATATTATGGACAACCGAACGAATCCATCACTCTTGCAATATTTCTCTTCAAGGTGACTACAATATAAACTCTCTGTCCTCACGAACACTCACGTCACAGGGCTTGTCAGTTTGTCCTCCGTTTACATAATTACAATGAGTATGCAAATATTCTAGTTAAACATGCCCGTTAGTCATCCTAAAATTCCGGAAATAGACGCCTTTGCTTATGAAAAATTTCTCTTTGTGGAATAGAATTTATAGTTATGAACCAAATGCTTCAGTTCAGGCCAGAGTATCAAATTTAAAAAAACATTAACCTCTTAGTGCCATATTTGGAATTGAAAATTGGCTAGTGTAAAGAGTAACCGTGTGTGCTGGGATAGTTTAATGGGTTACTAAAAATATAAAAATCTACATATTAGTCTTTATATATGCGTAAGTCTCCCATCGTTCAGGCTCATTCTTGAACACAAATTTCTCAAGCCTTTTTAAAAGGTTTCCACCGATGTTGAAGTACAAAATCAGCAGGGTGAACAGGACATTGTTCGATTATACTTATGGAGCCGAGAGCAGCCACACATACAGCATTGAAATGTTACGTTTGAAGAGATGATTTTGTAGATGGTTTGTGGAATTACGTTCAAAAAATCCTGAAAGACCAGACTGCAATCCAATCCAATAAAAAATCGGAAGTTTCCTTAAAGATTGTTGTGCATTCGCCTGGTAAACAAAGTGAAGTGGTTTTGGTTTGTTGGGTCGCTTGAGTAATTTAAATGGCTTTGTCTTTTATAAATTCTGGCGAAAATCTTTTAAAAATATACGGTCCAAATCAATCTTAGATGATCCACAGACTGCATGCTTCTATGGTTTACCACTAATGCGACCAAAAAATGTAGCATATTAAATCTCTTGATCACGTGTAAAACGGGCAATGCTAAATTTGCCACAAGTTCAATACGGGAAACAGGCAAACCATCTAGAAACATTGAAATGAGCAATAAGTGTTGTCTTAATGTATCACATTTTGGAGTCAACTTTGAAAGACGCATATCGGTGTACTTTATTTATTTGATTAAATAAGCTCCAGTGAGTTTCCCAGAAGATCGCGTTGATCATTTTGTAACGAGACAGTCCACGGGCAGCTGGAAGAGTCCTCCATTCTTGGAGGTGGGAAACTGGGTTGCCTAACAGATGCATGTATGTGTCGACGACCTGGATTGCAGCGCCATCCTGTTTGCAGATGATGTTAAATTATGGAGGGTCATCAGATCTGATTTCGATAGGCACGCACTTCAAGAAGATCTCAACCATCTTAGCAGCCGGTCTACTCGTTGGCTCTTAAATTTTAACGTTGAGAAGTGTGTGGTTCTAAGACTACGTACCAGAAGGACCAGTGAGGAGGATGATTCCTACCAATACATTCTCAATGGGCAGCGCCTTTCAATTGTTGAGGAACAGAATGACCTCGGTGTTCTAATAAACTCCTCACTTAAGCCATCTTCATAGAGTTTAAAGGCAGCTAAACGCGCTACACAGGTCTTATTTGCGCTCAGACATGGATTTTTGCAGATTGATAAGGAACTTTTCCGAAAAACCTACGGGGTATTTGTTCAATCTCACTTGGAATATGCCGTCCAGGCCTGGCGTCCGTGGTTTAAGAAGGATTATCTACAGCTGGAACGAGTGCAGGCGAGGGCTACGAAGATGGTCAAGAATCTTAGTCATCTGCCTTACGAAGCCAGACTGGTTGAACTTGATTTGTTTTCCTCTAATTACAGGTAACTACGCGGTGACCTCATCCAAACCTACCGGATTGTGCCCTAGAATTTGCTGACTTCTTCGAATTGGCTGGGACGGAACATCTGCGGGGTCATCCCTTTAACCTGCAGAGGAAGTTTGTCCACACGGAAGTCCGTCGGAACGCCTTTTCGCAGAGGGTCGTTGGAGCATGGAACGGACTCCCTGACGAGGTGGTCCTTTCAGAATCTGTTGACACATTTAAATTCAAACTAGATACTCATTTTCTGAGAAACTATTGTCAATATAATGAAGATTGTGTAAACAGTGGCAGGTTGCGCCTGGCGCACACATATCGATGACCCTACGTTTTCATTTGTCAGATATATCGCTGTAAACGTTTGTACTATTGACATTTTTGCATGTGAATAGGGAGCTCAGGGGCGAAAGCCTACTTCCCTCAATAAAGTGACTTAAAGTGACGTATGAACATTCTGGGCTGTTAAAAGGAAAGAATGTAAAAAGCTTGGGGCAAATTTACATACCAGTTCAGTTCAGTTCTGTTCAGTGCAGTTCACCTTGACCTCTTGCTAAGTTTGTGGCTCGCAACTGCACCCTTTCGAGCATGTTGTAGTCCTTTTATGTTCACGGTGGCCAGGCTTAAATCTCATATTCAAGATGTGGCCTTACAAACGTACCAAAGACTTTAGAAAAGCAGTCTTCATCGAAAACTTTAAATGCCCACTTAATAGTGTACAGCATTGAATTTGTGGATTGAGCCGCCTTACAACATTGCGTAGAGGGCTTCAGGTTGTCTTTCATCCAAACACCTAGATCCTTCTGTGTTTGCTTCTCGGAATGGCATACCGTTCAAATATTATGGTAACATATCAGTGACCTGATTTCGAGTTCCCAGACGTAGCAGGGTGCATTTATTCGAGTTTAAGGATAAGAGCCATTTGCGGGACCACTCGTCCCATCGACGAAGATTTTCTTGGAAATCGTCTCAATCGGCAGCATTGTGGGTAACTTTCCAGATTTTTGTATGTTCCGCAAAGATAGCAAAGTCACAGTCCAATTACTGTGCACAATAATTAATGAACAAGAGAAAAAGGATCGGTCCGAGCACTGAAACTTGTGGGACTCCAATCTCGGTGACTGTGCGCTTTGATTGCGATCCACTTACACAGACCACTTGGGAACGACCAACGAGAAAATTCTTGATCCACGTAAGGAGTTTGCCTCCAATACCAAACATTCTCAGCTTGTAAAGGAGACGCTGGTACCGAACACTATTGAAGGCCTTCTGAAAATCAATATAGGCCACATGCACAGTGTCTTTTGCATCGAGTGCTTTTGTCCAGCTTTGCATCGTATAAAGTAAGTTCGTAAAACACGATCTTCCCCTTTTAAAGTTGTATTGTACGGGTTTCTAAATCAATCATCAATTCCTTTTTGACAACCTTCTCCGTAACCTTGCAACAGATTGAGGTCAGGCTGACAGGCCTGTAGTTTGATGCAAATGCACGACTACCACTTTTGTGAAGCGGTGTAATGTGGGCTCTTTTCCAGTTGATAGGACGAATTCCGTATCGAACGATTTCTGGCACAGAAAGGATAGTGGTTTGGCCAGCTCTCAAGCAAGTTCGAGGAGTAGCTTTGCTGGAATCTTGTCGGGGCCAGGGGATTTGCATGCCTTAAAACTTTTTAGTTCTTCAAAGACCGCCTCTTCTCGAAAGAGCATATCCCGAATAATTGGCGCTCCCATAGTCTCGTAACTAAATGGAATAAAAACGGCTTCTCTGGTAAAAACCGACTGAAAGAACTGTGAAAAGTTTTCAGCTTTTTTTTTAATTTCTGATATCTCGAAACCAACATTGTTTCTCATAACAGGAATCAGTTTCCTGTTACGTCTGCTTTTTTTACATAGCAGTAGAGCAATTTGGGATTGTGGACTGCTCGCTAAAGCAAATCCCTCTTGTTATCCCGTCGGCTTTTGAAGATCAAGCTTTTAACCTTGGTTCTTTGAGTTTTGTATGCTTGCAAGGATAAATTTCATTGGATCGGCAAAATGTCTTCCAAAACCTTCCTTTCCTTTTCATCTCTCTTTTTAGATCCCTTGTTAGCCATTGTGGTCTGTTAGATATACCAAGTTTTGATGGCGTACAGTGGCATTTTATTAGATTCAACTACCACTTCTTAAATAAATTCCAGTCCTCAGTGACATTCCCGGAGAAGAGAAAATCCCAGTTTATTCTTGATGCCTCATTTCACATCTTGCAAAATTCTCCTTGCCATAGATTTGACCTGGTTTCATTTATTGCAGATGGCACGGAATATAAACCATACTCCCATGAAATTAATGCCTGATCACTTCAACCAATTGGAGGTTGGCAGTGTACCTCGTCTATACTGTCAGGATCTTTAGTGAAGACGCGATCTAAACAACAAGCCTGTTGTCCTCCACTCATTCTTGTTGGAACAAATATATGTTGTGTGAGAAGAGCTTCAAGTGTTAAATTTAGCAGACGGTGATCGAAGGAAAACTTTGAGCACTGTGCCTTCAGATCTTTTCATCGAATGCTGGGTGCATTGAAGTCACCCATGAGAACAACATCAAGTCGACTTCTAATCTCTTTTGTGTTCTCCAACAAACAAGTATCAGCGTCGGGGTCTGTCCCTTGTGGTCGGTAGAGAGTCATGACTTCAATGGACTGCGATACCCGCGTCTTTTTTTTCAGCCAAATATCCTCAATACCATTGCTTCTCTTCTATGTCATTTCACTCACTGTGAAATTGCTTTCAACATGCATCGCAACTCCTGCACCCTGGCGGTGGGTGCGGTCTCTCCTGAACAACTGGTACCCGGATAAGGCTACTTCGCAATCGCTGAGGTTCTGTGACAGCCATGTTTCTTTGATTGCTATAATATCGGGAGACAGAACGGCTACCTGAATTCTCAGTTCGTCGAACTTTAAGTTTAAGTACGCAACACTCGACAGAGCCAAATTCCGTTTGTATCGAGTTTGCCAATGCTAATTTGCAGCTGCCGTCCTGAGCATTAGTTGGTTTCAGAGCAATGTTGGGTTTCTATGTATCACACGTCCCCTGTAAAGAACCAGCCTTTTCTCTCCGGCTGCAAGTCTCCTCTTAATTTCTATCACTAATTCGCGGCGTTTCAGACGTTCTGTGTGAGAGTAGTCCGGCTGCAAAAACCTGCTTGAGAGTTTCGAAGGTTGATTTTTCTCGAGAGAAGTAGCTTAGCCCCTTTCTTGTTGTCCAAGAAAATTTTGAATGGCCGTGGTCTCCCAGTTTCTGACTGTTCAATATCCTTTTTCCGAGCATGAAGGCAGCGCGAACGGTTATATTCCCTCCTGAATGAAGTATATCGTTCAGCAGGTGCTGAAATTTTGCAAGATCAGCGGATAGCCTTTCCGTTGAGGTGTGAGCATTTGATTCAGGTAAGCCCTGGATAACTTCGCAGTTCTCTCGATCTAGGTCGTCCTTTAATACACTGCCGACCGCATTTTCCTCTGAATGACAAGAGGGATTCATTAGGGTTGTTTTTAACATTATAATCGTGTTATGTTGTTTCCCAATGCTATCTAGCCACTCATTTGTTTTTTCGCTCTCAACTTAGGGCTCTTAGAACTTCTGGGATAGCCAGCAGAAGTTTAGTCTGAAGTCATAACTGCCTTTAGAAGAGGCATTATTTAAGTTGTCCTGATATTACCGTTATCCAATTTAGTGTTGTGGTGTTTCCTTATTGCAGATTCCCACGCGTTTGTTTCTTGGAATGCAACTACGGACTTGTTAGAGCACCCAAGATGGAAGGATGTTAATTTTTGCTCACTTTGGTCGTCATTCGTAGGATTCCGAGACTGTGTTCCTGTTATCCGGTCGTTACGGGTATTCGCGTCCGAACATTATGAGTTGTTACAAGTTGTCGTTTTTGGTGCTTTTGATGCTTTGGTCACTGCCTTTTTAACTGTTATATTGCTAACCATATTTCGCCGTATTTATCTTGATAGAGCACCCTTAAGTCTGCAAGCTCATTTTCCAGTTTTTGAACTCTTCGAAAAATATAAGAACATCCCACACAAGATTCGTCCTCGTAGCCGACGACTTGGCTGCCATTACGCTTTTTGCGCGCTTTGCTGGTCCTCGGTTGTAGGTATAAACTGATCGAGGGCCAGTCGTGGATGCCGAAGCAAGCTTAACAGGCATTCTTTTAAAGGAAGTGTTATGCTGCTAGCAAACAATTTCTTTGTGTCCATGGATGTTAAAAACACTGTGTATGCGTATGTTCTCTTTTGGGTGAATTAAGAATAATTCTGACTGGGTTTGGATTATGGCGAGTACTAACAGCAAAATTAATAGTTGTATTTAATGCCGGTTTACAGCCATTGTCAGATGAAATATTCAGCGGGTAGAGGCTGGCAGTGAAAAACAACTCCTGAATATATGTCAGTATAAATGTTTTTCCTATCTTTATGTTATTCAGGAGAAAAACTGCCGCCTGTAATGGTGATAGCAATTCAGATCAGGGAAGGGCTAACACAATTGCAGTCTGTATGCAGTCTCTCTGTCTTTGCTAGGAACCGGGATTCTGCCCCAGGCAAGAAAGCATCCATGTACGGTTTCTCACTGTCTGCCGAAGAAGTCAGCGGGTGCAGGCTGCAGAGACGGTGCCGTATCCCTCAAGGTAACACCTGGGATCTGGTTCAGATGCCACGCACTCCGTCGGACAGGAAAACAGATTCTACCGTGTCGGTGCCCAGAATTCTTTGAAACTGTTCTGAATGCAAAAAACTGGTAATAGTTATCTTAAACAAAGAAAAACTCCGTTGGATTTTTATATTATGGGGAAATTTATTCCACATGGCCATGACGTTTACCGAAAAGAACCGTCGATACTTAACTGTGCGAGCTAATGGAAGAAATAAAAAGACATTGCGATGACTGCTGCGCCGAGGATGGTCAAGCTGCCTCACAGTGATAAGGGGATTAAATGTACGACAGTTTAGGCAATGCGGTATGGCTTTCTACTTAAGAGCTTAAGTTTGGCCATTAACCAGTTCTTATGATCGCTACAAAACAGCCTCTATCATATTACAAGGCCAATATGACTTCCAAACGCTTTAATTTTGGCTGTGCAATCGTTCACTGCTTTACAAAGATTAATGCACGTTTTATTATGGCATCTAACGCCCATGTGTCTGTGTTACTAGAATAATATTATCACCTTCAGTCAAAAGATTGACGGGCACAACCATAGTTTAAAACAGGTTTGAGAGGCCGCAGCAAAGCCAGGCCTAACGTTGGTCCCTTCTCGATAAAAGTTCCGTCACCATAAAGCTTAATTCCTTGGACATAAATCTGGTCGGGCCGTAGAGCCGCACTGCCCGACTGAACTCAACAAATGCGCACTTGGGCAACACCTTAAAATACGTAGCTTTATCAAGTTCACCTCCTATTATCGATGGTTTTTCCGTATCCTAGCCGACAAAGCTGCTTCTTTCAACAAACTGACACAGGAGTGTGAAGGAACTTTTGCTAACGTGAGAACAGCACTCTACTCAGCTCCACTACTAGCCCTCCCCGTTATCAACCCTGATGCATCCTCCGTCTGCATCATTGACCCTGACGCCAGCGATCTCCTACTCTACGCAGTATTATCCAAAGTGCACGTTCATGAGATCAAACACCTGCTGTGTTTTGCCAGCAACAAACGGATGAAAGTTCAATGGAACTACTGCACGTTTCATGGGGAAATATTCCTACTCATCACATTCATTTCCCAATGTAAACTTACCTTTCAGCACTTTTTTAATTTACGAACTGCTCACAAGGCATTCCACCAAGGACCTATGGACCAACTTGCCATTCATAAAATTTCCCCAATACTTGTATTTTTTAGTTCAGTTCAGTGAATTTGAGGAAAATAGGCTTACGCCTTTGAATGCCAATTTCAACAAGATTATGGGGATGGGAACGGGGACGTACTCTCGTGCATCGCAGTACATCACCGAACGATTCAGATGCACACACTATCACATTTAATGCCATTTCGATATCTGAAACCAACACCCGCCACACCTCAATGAATGCTCAAAGTACAGATTCTGATACTGCCATTATTTATGAGCAAGTGTCTCAAATGACAGACAATTTTGCCAAGTGGCTAAGGCCATACCTTTATGCTGGGCACCATCAAGCAGGCATTAACAGTTTTCGATGGAAATTGCATGTCTAAAGGCTTCGGTACTATTGTGAGGCCGCATCTTAACTACTCGATCAAGGTCTGGGGACCGTGGTTGAAGTATGATTATATCCTGCTCGAAAGACTACATGGGGAGCCACTATATTAGTAGGAGGTCAAGGTGCAAATACCATACGAGATCCACTTTAATAACCTTAATCTATATCCTCAGAGTTATATGCAGTCCTGTGGTGACTTGACACAAACTTTCCATATTGAACGGGGTTTAAACTGTGCTCTCCGGTGTGATGACTTTTCCAACTCGCCACTATAACTAGTCTCCGGAGGCATCCATTCGAAATACGTGTGCACCAAGGAAAATTGGATGTGAGGAAGACGTTTTCCTTCAACTGTAATTTGGAACCGTGGAAAAACCTAATCAAGGTGATTGTAATGTCTCAATTCATTAAGAAAATCAAAAATCAGCTTGACCTATATATGCTGCAGCACCACGTGGACTATGTTACTTCTGAATTATAAAAGACACTGAACTACGTGGCTCCGTCTACATTCACTTGATTGGAGTTTCTTTAAATTGTTTCCAATTCTTGAGCTTTTTACGTGAAAAATATGGAGTTCAAAGGCGTTAGCCTATTTCCCGCAAATATACATGGCGTGTCGTTAGAAGTGTGTTTCGGATTTCAAGTCCTTTGATATTATGCAGTTTTAGTCTCTACCTTAGTGTATAAGACAGCTTTGTTTGAAATAATTCATGAGTGGATTGCTTATTGTCTAAATTTGGGAGTTATTTTCTTGGATGTGATAATTATGTGACTGTCAAAATACTCCTATACTGCGGATTCTTCCAGGTTACGGAGGGTATCCCTACTTGAGCCATAATCACCAAGACATCTTAAAATCCTTCCTGGAAAGGATATTCAGGCTTTACACCTCATAGAACGGAGAATGGCTCTCCGTAACTCACACCGGGATGAAGTACGAACCGGTGGAAAGGCACAAAATGAGGAGGCTGAGAATCGAAACGAAGAAGAGGACCAAACAGGTGGAAAATGGATAAGGGAATTAAAGTGATGAAGAGGTCTTTCCTGTGGCAGACACCCCACATGGTCAAAACTTGCCCTCATCGATAAGACGGACGCTAAATGTGATGTACTCTTAGCTAAACAGCCCGTTCAATATAAGGAACGCGCCCCAGAACTCTGTTGATGACCACACATCAGCCTTGGCGTGATCAACACCAGTTCGTCTCACTTGTAACGGACAAGTTCAATTCAATTCAATTCGACATATTCAGGAAAATAGGCATGGGCCTTTCACTGCCCTATTTGTAACGTGAAATTAAAGGCTGTATACAGAGAAACAATTTGGGTCGCAAAAGTTGAAAGGCGATCATAAAATATGACAAATGGTGCGTGAGTCTCGAGGGTAAAGTTAAATTCCTCATGGCCCTTGCTCATGTCAAAACATAACACTGTCAAGGTTACTTTTAAAGCTTTCTAGCGATGGGGACATCGCAACGTCTACAGGAAGGACATTCTGCGGTTTGACTACTATGACAGAGGATGAGAACTTGCGCACATCCAGTCTCGCCTGCTGGATGCACAATTTCAATGGGTGAACTCAGGGATGGTGCATTGTAGCGAATTCAAAGAAGTCCGAGAAGACCAGGTTATAATCCAATCCCTTCACGATGCGGAATGTCGGCAGGAGATCCCCAGGCATTTGCCTATAACTCAAAGGAAACATATTGAGATTTGTTAGATGGGTTGGATATGGCAATGAACTGCAACTCATTACCTTTTTTAATGGCTCTCCTTTGTACTCTTTCGAGACAGTTCTGATCTTGAACTGCCCAGGGTTGCCAGGCCTGTACAGCATATTCCAAGAACGGTATTACGAATGTTCCAAAATTCTTAGCGAAGGGATCTTCATCGAAATTCAAAAAGGCTCGTCTGATGGCATGCAACATAGCCATTGCGCTCTTCACCACTTTCGAGCATTAAGAAGATGGTTTGAAGGTGGTGGTCGTCAGCACACCAATGTCAAGTTGGGTTTCCACGTCTTGTAAGGCTTCACCGTTGAGAAAGTAGTTTCTACTGTCGGCAGATCCAAATGAGTAGCCAAAGCAAATAACTGTTCATTAATGGACGTTGAACCGCAAAAACTAATTATTTGATCACTCCTCTAACCGAGTTAACTTGATCTGTAGTTTATATTCGTCGGCAGGGCTCTGGATAACATTGCACATTTTCATTTCATCGGCAAACGTTGCTGCTGCACAGCCGAGATCCCTGACACAATCGTCCACGTATATAAGGAATACTATTGGCCCTAAAACTGAACACTGAGGAACCGCACTCTCAACCGCCGCAGAACTTTACCTCTCTTGGTCGATGCGTACAACTTGGTGCCGACCCAAGAGGAAGTTTTTGATCAACTTGTGGAGGTTACCTCTGCTTCCAATTCATTCTAGCTTTTACAGCAGTCTCTGGTGCGATAAAGTGTCAAAAACCTTTTCAAAGTCAATGAAAGTGATATGAACCGCATGTCTATCTTCAAGTGCTGTGTCCAGCTCTGGAGAGATTGCAGCAAATTTGTCGCGCAAGATCTTCCTTTCAGAACCCGTGTTGACAGCTTGATAACAAATTGTGAGTCTCTAGGGATTTCACTTACTCGCTCTTGATGATCTCTTCCATAACCTTACCAAGGATGCATGTGAAGCTTATGGGCCGGTTATTTGTCACTGACGCCCGGCTGCCGCTTTTGTACAAAGGAGTTATATGTGCCAGCTTCCAATCAATAGGAATTGCTCCAGAATCAAATCCCCTTTGAAAGAGCACTAACAGAGGTGCGGAAGGTTCATTGGCCAGTTCTTTCAGAAGCTTGGATGGAAGCTCATCTGACCTTGGAGATTTTGAGTATTTTATTTCTTTTAATTCCCTTTGGATCAGAAATTCTGAGAATATTATGTGGTAACTGCTTGCAGTTGGCAGGTTATCCGCTGATGCACGAAGGAATCTAATATCGTTTGTGTAGACTGAGTGGTAGAACTGTGAAAATATATCAGCTTTGTCTCTGTTGTCAGCTATTTCGATGCCCATTGTCGTCTCAATCATTGGGATTTGATGCTTATTCCTTGTACATCTGCGGAGGTATTTTAGAATAACTATGGATTATGCTTTGCCTTTTGAAGCAACATCTTCTCAAATTCTCGTCGCATTTTAAAGATAAGGCTTCTCAGTGTGTTTTATACTTTTTAAAGTATGCCACTTGACTAGACTCGCAATATTTTCTCCACAATTAGTGCTTCCTGTTAATTTCCCTTTTTAGGTTGTTGTCTAGCCACCCAGGACGCGTGCCCTGATAGATACTCGTTAGTGGGCAGTGGTTGTCCATGAGATGCAGAAGAGCATTCCGGAAAAACTCCCAATCTTCGCTCATGGTACCCGAAAACATTGAGGTCCAGTTGAGGTCTGTTAAATCTGCTCGCATCTGATGAAAATTTCCTCGCAAAACGTTATGCCGTTTTTCCTCTATAACAGGCGCAAAGGATAATAAGGAGTAGTCCCACAAAAGCACCACTTGATCACTTCGACCGAGCGGAGGCATTTAAATAATCTCATCAATGCTACCTGATGTTTTCGTTAAAAAAAACAAGTCGAGACATTTAGCTCTTTGTCCTTCACGTGTTCTGGTAGCGAAGAGGACATGTTGTGTGAGGAGTGTCTTCAAGGTCTTTTGCAGAAAAACTTAATTAAAAGTCGATTTTAGGCATGGTGATTGAACAGTGCTCCAGTTAATTCCTGGTGCATTGATGTCACCCATAATCATGACATAAGGTTTACTTTTTAAATTGTTCCAACAGGTGGGTGTCTGCGACTCGGTCTATCCTAGGTGGCCGATAGACAGTGAGGACATCCAAACATGGAGAGCAAAGGGCCTTGATGGTCAACCATATGGCTTCCGTGCTGCACGCACACTTGCTCATCTTGTCGGACACTATTAGCACGTCTTTCACATACACAATTATTTCAACACCCTGTCGGTTTTCTCTGTCCCTCCGATATATTTGGCATTACAGACAATATCATTTCGCTATCTCGAATACTGCCCGACAGCCAGGTTCCGGTTACTGCTGTAACATCTGGAGATACTTCGGCAATGCAAATTATTTATTCAACAAAATTTTATAAAAGGCTCTGGGTATTTTTGTATAAGCACTTCAATTTTGCGCCAGCCAACCTTCCTGTTGCGTTTGTCAATTTTATGGGCCTTACTGTGTCTCAAACTCGTATGCCTTTTCCATTTCTTGATGAGTTTTGTTAACTCTAATTTCCAAAGTGAGAACGCTGGGCGTTACGGACTTAGTTCTGTTATACCATTGGGCAATTGGTTCACTGACTGTTTTGGCGTTAGGGAGGTGGCTGCCGTTGTCTTAAATACAATTGGTTGGTTCAATGGAAAAGTCGTATTCTTTTGCACTACCTTCCCTTGAAGATAGCCAGCTTTTGTTTGCCAATCTTCAGTCTTGAATTTAGTTCCAAAACAAGTTTCTGGCGTTTAGGTCTTTCTGCAGGGGAATATTCCGGTTGAAAAACTTCTTTCTGTGAGTGACGGAGATTGTTTTTTTGGGATAGGATTGCCTTTATTTTGTCTTTGCTCTCTAGCATAATTTTGAGAGGACGCGCTCGCGGCGTTCCCTAGGCTGTCTTCACTCCTTTTGCCGAACCGAAATGCTTTAAAGCTTTTACTTCCACGACTGTTGATAGCAGCTGGTTTACAAGGCCAGTAAAGGAAGCGAGGTCTTCGGTGACATGGTCTTCAGGTTGGACTGTTTTTAATTCCTGCAAACCCTGAATAACCAAACATTGTTGCCGATCCCGGTATTAGGGAATTTCCCTTCATCCAAAGTTCTCCTTAAGGGCACGAGAACGCTTTGAAGAGCTCTCATTGGGCTTTAATCTACCTCTGATCATACTGTAATATGAAGGATTCGAGGAATCCGTCGGAAGTGAGGTTCACTTCGTACTCCTGTTGTGGTGTTTCCCCACTGCAGATTGCCATGCGTGTGCTTCTTGGATTTCAACTATGGGCTCGTTAGAACACCCAAGATAGCTAGATTTGTTTTTTGGTTCTCTTTGGTCGTTTTCCGTAGGATTCAGAGACCGTGTTCCTGGTATCCGGTCATTAGGGATAATTATGTTCGAACATTGAGATTTTAAGTCACTTTCAAGTCACTTTAAGTCACTTTATTGAGGGAAGTAGGCTTTCGCCCTTGAGCTCCCTATTCACATGCAAGAATGTCAATAGTACAAACGTTTGCAGCGATATATCTGACAAATGAAAACGTAGGGTCATCGATATGTGTGGGCCAGGCGCAACCTGCCACTGTTTACACAATCTTCATTATATTGACAATAGTTTCTCAGAAAATGAGTATCTAGTTTGAATTTAAATGTGTCAACAGATTCTGAAAGGACCACCTCGTCAGGGAGTCCGTTCCATGCTCCAACGACCCTCTGCGAAAAGGCGTTCCGAAGGACTTCCGTGTGGACAAACTTCCTCTGCAGTTTAAGGGGATGACCCCGCAGATGTTCCGTCCCAGCCAATTCGAAGAAGTCAGCAAATTCTAGGGCACAATCGCGGCCTCTGACAATCCGGTAGGTTTGGAAGAGGTCACAGCGTAGTTGCCTATAATTAAGAGGAAAACAAATCAAGTTCAACCAGTCTGGCTTGGTAAGGCAGATGACTAAGATTCTTGACCATCTTCGTAGCCCTCGCCTGCACTCGTTCCAGCTGTGGATAATCCTTCTTAAACCACGGACGCCAAGCCTGGACGGCATATTTTAAGTGAGATCGAACAAATACCCCGTAGGTTTCGGAAGAGTTCCTTATCAATCTGCAAAAATCCACGTCTGAGCGCAAATAAGACCTGTGTAGCGCGTTAAGCTGCCTTTAAACACTGTGAAGATGGTTTAAGTGAGGAGTTTATTAGAACACCGAGGTCCTTCTGTTCCTCAACAATTGAAAGGGGCTGCCCATTGAGAATGTATTGGTAGGAATCATCCTCCTCACTGGTTCTTCTGGTACGCAGTCTTAGGACCACACACTTCCCAACGTTAAAATTTAAGAGCCAACGAGCAGACCAGCTGCTAAGACGGTTGAGATCCTCTTGAAGTGCGTGCCTATCGAAATCAGATCTGATGACCCTCCAAAATTTAACATCATCTGCAAACATGATAGCGCTGCAATCCAGGTCGTCGACACAGTCGTTGATGTACACTAAGAAGAGTAACGGCCCTAATACCGAGCCTTGGGGGACACCACTTAGAACCGGAGTAGAAGTTGACTTCGAGGTATCGACGCACACAGTTTGCAATCTATCTGTAAGGAAGTCTGCGATCCATGTCAGCAGCATTCCTCTTATGCCGATTTCAGATAATTCGAAGATGAGACGTTTGTGTGGGACACTGTCAAACGCCTACTTGAAATCAGTGTTTATGACGTCAACCCTACCATTTTCGTCCAGTGCACGAGTCCACTGCTCTGTGGAGAGTAATAAACTAGAAAGACAGGAGCGATTCTGTCTGAAGCCATGCTGAAGATCTGAGAGTTATTGGTTTTCCTCAAGGAACTTCATGGTTGCCTTCTTGATTATTGATTCCATTATTTTACAGCAAATGGAGGTTAGGCTGACAGGCCGATAATTGTTGACATTAGATTGAGCACCACTCTTGTATATGGGGTATATATTTGCTGCCTTCCATTCGGATGGCAGTTTTCCTGATTCAAATGACGAACTAAATATATACGCTAGTGGTTTGCACAGTTCGCTGGCCAGTTCTTTCAAGAACTTGGCCAGTATATCGTCCGGACCAGATGACTTCGCTTCTTTCAGATTTCGCAGTTCTATTTCCACGAGAGTTTCCTGGAAGATTATATATTCAAGCACTGGACCGGCGTCTATAACAGCACTGTTGACGTGGTCAAGCTGAAGTTCCGGTTCTCTAGTAAAAACTGAGGCAAAAAAACCGACCTTAGTACTCGGCTTTGTCGCAATTTTCAACGACTTCAACACCATTCCCATCCATGATTACGGCTACTGGGTCCTTGTTTTTTAGTCGGCTATTGATATAATGGAATAAAAGTTTTCGTTTATATTCAGCCTGTTGAATAATTCTTGATTCATAGTTCTTCCTTGCCTGACGAATCATTCTTTTTACAGCGTTTTTCTGATGACGAAATTCTTTGAGATGCTCTGCTGACCCTGTTTGCCTGTATACCTTCCATTTTTATTCTTCTTATTTAACTGCCTGTTAAGTTCTCTTGGTAACCAGGCGGGGCGACTATTCTTTTTTTGCAGCTTCACTGGTCAAAAGCGTTCAATCAGATCGAGTGAGACTGACTTAAATGATCGCCAGTCATCCTCTGGATTCCCTTTAAGCAAACAATCCCATCTCATAGACATAACTTCTTTCCTCATCGCGTTAAAATCAGCCTTCCACATATTTCGCTTGCATTCCGTTCCATTCTGGCGCTGAGAAAAAAAGTGAGTAATCCCACATCAGCGTACTATGGTCACTCTTACCTAGGGGTGCAATAGAATACACTTCATCAATGCTAGAGAAGTCCTTTGAAAATACCATGTCCAGGCAATTCGCTCTCTGGTTCTCTCTAAATCTCGTTGGTATGTTAACCTTCTGTACCAGGGGTTGGTCGAGAGTGAGATCCATTAGCTTGTGGCCGAAGGAAGTTGGTGCACCATCAACTGTCAGATTAACCCAGTCTACTATAGGTGCATTGAAATCTCCAGCAATAAGCACCTCCTGGTGACTTGCTACTTCCTTGATAAAATGGAGGAGGGACTCATCAGCTGCACTTGGAATTTTCGGTGGTCTGTAGATCGTCAAGAATTGTAGGTTCTGTGAACAATCCTTTTTAATCTTTATCCAGAGAAATTCATATTCAAGGAAGATGGAGTGTGCTCGTTCGACTGCCAAGATTCCTGTCCTTACATATACGGCCAATCCTCCTCCCTTTCTATTTACTAGGTCTTTTCGAAAAAGTTGGTATCCATATATCGAAACCTCGCTATCCGCGATTTCGGCTTTGTGCCACGTTTCCGTAATGGCACCGATATCGGGGGTTCGGTCTGATACTAATGCTTTGAGTTCATCTACTTTCGATAGGAAAATCTGAGCATTGGTATATAAACATCCCAATTTAGGCTGGGTAACTCCTCCATATAGACTTCTGCGCATTTCAGTGTTTTGGTCCTTACCTTTTTAACTGTAGTATTGCCAACCGTATTTTGTCTATTTTTTGTTTTTTTTGCAAGAGCTTCCCGAAGTCTGCAAGCTCATTTCCAGTTTTTCAACTTTCAGTAAAATATAAAAACATCCAATACAAGATATGTCCTCGTAGCCGACGGATTTGTCTGCCTTTACGGTTTCTGTGCGCTTTGTTGATCCTTCGTTGCAAGTATACACTGATTGAGGGTCAGTCCTCGATGCCAAAGCCAGCTTAACATGCTTTCCTTTAAAGGAAGTGCCATTCATGGTTATCCTGCTAGCAAACAATTTCTTTGAGTCCATTGCGTAAACGTATGTTCCCTTTTGAGCGTATAACGACAAATTCCGACTGGGTTTGACGTATGACAAGTATTTAAAGCCTACTTGTTGAACAACACTTTTAAAACTATAAACGGTATGAAGCAAATTCAGGAACGACTCAGCCATTCGGAGATGATTAAGGTCATATATAACTTCAGATCTTCACGAAGTTGTACACTTTTGGTTCACTGAGTGGTTTTCAGTTGTTATTGGTGTAGAGCCTGTGTAGTCAAGTTGACTAAGTTGATAAATAAATTCAAATTTGATGCCGTTTTATGGGGAATTTCCGCACGAGGAAAATCCCAGATGAGCAGGAAGCAAGTACATACATGCAGTTGTATATTGTATATTTTGAGGGTTACGGGCATAGCCCTTGTTGACCCTATTTATGTATAATTGAACTTATAAATGCAAGTATATACAAACAACATAAATACAGTTAAACATTTTACATCAAACGTGCAATGATACGATACACATAAATTGAAATCGTGAAGTGAAGCTTATGTTTGATTGAAGATAGTCCTGCAGGGAGAGTCGTCAATTATCAAAACTTAAGCAGTCTAACCGTTGTTTGAACATATCCATGATATTTGACGTAATTATTTCGCTTGAAAGGGAGTTCTATTGTCAAGCCACTCGCCGAATGAACGAAATTTTCGTTGATCTAGACGTATCCATTGGCGTTTGACCTTATATGAATGACAACGCAGAGTGAGTCATGTTTGTAAACTCAAAGAAATCTTCGGATTTCTGCGAACAGACATGTCCGTGAATAATTCGGAATGTCCAAAGCAGGTGACATCTCACTCTTTTATAGGATAAAGGAAACATGTTAAGCTTGATAAGTCTTTCTCGATATGACAGGGTCCTAAGACCATCCACCAATTTTGTTGCCCGTCTTTGCAACTGCTCGATAGTATCACTGTCTTTCTTCATCCAAGGGATCTATGCTAGCATTCCGTATGCCAAATATGGTCTAACGAAAGTACTGAAGATCTGTGAAAACAGTTAGAGAGGAAAGACTATGAAAGCACACATCGTCCAGTGCACGATGCTCGTCGCCTTTTTGGATCACTCATTAAGAGTGTTCGGAGGGCATTCGGTTGGGACCTATCCAGACACCTATATCTTCGTGCTTATTTTTTTATTGCAGTGGATTTCCGTTCAGGTATTACTGTTGTTTAGGGAAAAGTCTTCTCCCAGATTCCAAGGGTAAGACTACACTTTTGTGTATATTAAACGTTAGAAGCCACTGACTGGAGCAGACAGCCAATTTCTCAAGGTTTTCTTGTAGTTTCTGCGCATCGTCAACAAAGCTGATGGTTTTCCACATTTCGATATCATCTGCAAACATGATGGCATCACAGTCAAGATTATCAGAACAGTCGTTTGTATAAATGAGGAACAAAAGAGACCCTAAGACTGAACCCTGCGGAACACCACTTTCTACAGTTGTCCACTGGGATGCAGCGGTGGAAACAAGTACTTTTGCAGTTTTGCTCCATTTAAAGACGTTATCCTGGATATTACATAACCAAATTTTATTTTACAATCGCTGATGACGTACGCTATCAAATGCCTTCTTGAATTCGAAGAAAATGACATCATCTAGACGGCCTTGGTCTATAGCCTCTGTCCATTTTTCCTGCGAGTAAAGACCAGTAGTTAGATATGAGTGACCAAAGCGAAAGCCATGCTTGGCAGCACATTATATGTTCTTCTGCTCCAGATGTCTCTTAGTAAGTTGTTTAATAACCTTGCAAAAAATGCATGTAAAACTAATGGGATGGTAAGTTTCCGACTCTAGATTGGACCCTCCTTTGTGGATCGAGGAGATAAGGGCAGTTCTCTATTCCTGCAGTAGTTCGAAATTTTCCATTGACTTTTGAAATATCATCGAAACCGAATCACACAGTCCATAGCCCAATACTCGAAGGGCATGCGGATGAATTCTATCTGGACCCGGTGACTTGGCAGGCTTTAGGCGAAGTAATTTAAGGATTTTAATTAAGGATTGAATTATTTTTACAATATACATATACAATGTAAAAATAATTCAATCCTTAAAAATATGGGTGGGAAGTAAAGATGATTTTCTTATGTAAACGTTTCAAAATGTTTATTGGTTTATTGATTTGGCACTGCTTGGGCGCCGTCAAATCCTTAGACCACAGGAAAAAACCTTAAACAAACTACTCTTTTCATTAACCACGTTGGCTCTGGTTTGTTTTTTTGCTTAAAAAGCAGTTTTCGAAATAAAGAGTTTGTTCTAAGTAAAAAAACGGTTTTTCCAAGGTTTATAAATAGCAAAATTTGAATTTAAAACAGTTTTACAGAATGGGGCTGAATGTATCAGAGTAAGAATGGAAAGAGTCAAGACCAGTCAGTTATTGACGTTCGAGAGTATTCATTCGACAGAAGTAGAAACGTCTGGGATCGATTCGAAGGGATAAGTATTTCCAATCAGATGCGAGCGCAGTCGATTCCGGTGTGGGGTCTGCCGACTTATTAGACTGATGGAATGGGCCCGTATTAGATACGCAACGAATCCAAATTAAGGACGCCCAAGTAAGAACAAGACAGTTGGCAAGGTGAAGGGTTTAGGGATTATTAGTAACTAGGAGTTGGTATTCTATTGGGGGCTTGGTCCTGTGAGGATCCTTTGGTGGGGATTGGCTGTCCTGGGGAGATCTTTGGGAGGTCCGTAGGAGAAGGAATGTCGATGGCTGGAGAAAGCGTCAGAAAGCGGTCTATGGTCCGAAGTATCAGTGATGAGCCTTAATTATCCTCGGTATTTATGTTGTGTTCTCCAGACGATATGATAGGTTTACATAGAATAGACCAATGGTATGCGTAAATTTTACATTGTAGATCGAAAAAAACCAATAGGGTTAAGATTTAAGATTTTATGGACTTCCGGGCTTGATTGGTAGTTACGATGGTGTCGGTTTCTTGCGCTACTAATCTGCTAGTAATCTGAGCTACTATAGAAAATTGAGAAACTTTCATTCCATCTTTACATTGCCCCCTCCAGCGTAAAGTTTTCGCTGTCCTCAGTGAGCTCAATGTTATTCAGAAAAAAAAAAACTGCCGCCTGTAATGATGATAGCAATTCAGATCAGGGAAGGGCTAACACAATTGAAGTCTGTATGCAGTCTCTCTGTCTTTGCTAGGAACCGGGATTCTGCCCCAGGCAAGAAAGCATCCGTGTACGGTTGCTCACTGTCTGCTGAAGAAGTCAACGGGTGCAGGCTGCAGAGACGGTCCCGTATCCCCCAAGGTAACACCTGGGATCGGGTTCAGATGCCGCGCACTCCGTCAAACAGGAAAACAGATTCTACCGTGTCGGTGCCCAGAATTCTTGGAAACTGTTCTGAATGCAAAAAACTAGGACAGGTGACTCCATGTTGGCTTACTCGGGGCACGAATTCACTGCGATATCGAGAGCCTCACTGGACAGAGCGCAATGCCTCATAATTCAGGGATTTACCGAATCCACATCCAATACACCCAAAAAGCGAGTCTTGACAGACATAAAGCTGTTCAAGTGTCTCCTTAATGAACTTCTGCGACTCAATGAGGAATATTCGGTGCTGAAGACCTTCATACTTCGAAAGCCACAAATAGACCTATCAGAGGAGCGATACCCCCGACACACAAGGTAGTGTTAGCTAAACAAAAAGTCAGACTTATTCTTTCACGAACATTCAGAATCAAGGGTAGACACCACGACGTTTTTTCAACTGAATAACAAACTGACAGAGAGAATAAAATGTCGACGATTAGTTCTTGAATTGAGAACAAGATTTCAGAATGCAGAGACCAACCTAGTGATCTAAAATGATCATATAATGCAGCATCCTACCCTAATTTGTTGTACGGAACCAATTTGAATGAGGGCAAAATAGGTTCCTTAGCTGGAGGATCAGGTTGCACTGTGATAAAATTTCCCAAGTATATGAAACTCATATTTTTTTCGAGAATGTGCAAAGTATAATGTTTAAATAAGATGAAATTAAAATCCAAACCTGCGAACTTCCCCAGATCATCATCTTTTTGACTGAAACCTGGTAGTTCAAAATCGTAGATGACCGCAAATTGGCCCTTCCAGGCCTTCAGTTGTTTCGAACGTATAGAACAGGGCGTCAGGGAGTTAGACGCTGTTATCTATGTAAAATGCAGACTTCATGTGTAAAAAAACGAAACCATTTCCATACAGTTTTGAAACTATTAGGCTCACCATAAAGGTTCCGAGGTCACAAAGCGTTTAAACTATGACCATTTATCGGCCACTACAAAGTGACCCTAAGGCTGATACTCGCCTGTTAGAAGAGCTAAAAAGATTTTCTGCCAAATCTGACGTCTTCCTAATTGCTGAATTCAACGCACCGCTCACTGACTGGAGTTCAGTAAAAGCCCGTGGTTCAGAAACAGATTTTGACTGACGTTTAGTGAACATGACAATCATGTCATTTCTCACTCAGCACGTCGTATTTCCCCCAAGGGTGCGTTAGGGTTAACCCTTAAACTGCCTGGACCTCGTGCTCATGAAATCGCTGGATAGTGTTGATGAGATGCAATGTCTACCTCCCATAGGTCGACGTGACCACGTCGTACTTCATTGGAACTATTTCATCTTTTCGGTGCTTGAACAGCCCACCCGATTTAGAAGAAATATTTGGCGTGGTGACCTCGATCAAATGAAGACCGATCTCAACAATATAAACTGGGAATCACCTTTTTCGGCAATGCAGCTGAGGATTGGGAATGGTTTCATGAGTAATTGCATATTCTTTTTAGAAAACCCTGTCCAATTTCACGCAAAAGATTGAACAACAAACCCAGTGGTTGACTCAAACGTTGAAAAAGAAAGTGATTTAAAAAGGGAGGTTGTGGAAGAAATCCCTCGCTGAGGGGAATGCAGTGTCCATAAACGCATACAAGGCACAAAGAAATCAAGTTAAGCGACTTACCTTCACGGTACTGCAAAATATCGAAAAAAGAACTACTGAACAATGCAGTGGAATATCTGAAGTTATTCTACCTTTCTTTAAGAAGCACTTAAAACAGAGCCCCCATTCACCCTACTGAAGGCTAGCAAAAACCTAGAGATTAGTGAGGATAGATAAAAAGCGGAGTACCTTTCAGTACCTTTTGAGAGCGCATTTACTCCTCATAACTACGAATTCAAGGAGGGTGCAATAAACGAGGCTACATGTTTTGATGAAACAACTGTTCATATAGAGTTATTTGCACCAAATTTGTCAAAATCACTATGTCCAGGTGACATACCGCCTAAGATACTAAATAAACTGGTTTCAAAACACGGCAAACCATTTTAAATGCTTTTCCAAGCCTTGCTCAAGGCCGTGTATTTACATGCTGATTGGAAATCTGCCCGGATTACACCGCTATGTAAAGTTGACAGCAAGGTCTCCGCAAATAATTACAGACCCAATATTCTCACCTCGATCTGCTAAAACAATCATAAAAAGGTAAGGACGCGAGAGCTTTTGCACTTCTTAGAGAGGCATAAACTATTATTCGATGCACAGCATGGATTCCGAAGAGGCCGGTCTTGCGCGACGAACTCGATCTATTCTTTGGAACGTTGGGCGCGGGTAGTTGATGAAGAGAGGGAGTTCAAAGGTTCGTCTACAATTCCCTTAATAAAACTGAACTGAACTGAAATGTGCTGCACATAGCCTATTTTGACTTTAAGAAGGCATTCGCTAGTCTCTCATATCAAAGACTCCTGCAAAAACTCAGCCGAACAGGTGTTATCTCCTGTAGTGGATCCGAATCTTCTTATTTGGCCGCTCTTAATCTGTTCATATCGGTGACAAACAGTCGGCGGGGTTTGCAGTCGAAATTGGTGTGCCACAAGGCTTTGTTCTTGGCTCTACCCTGTTCAGTATGTACGTCGGCGACTGCATCACTGGACTGGATTGTGTTGTCGCCATTTTATTGGATTATATGAAGTTAAGGATGATCATCCTTACTGCAGCTGACGTAGAGCATTTGTAAACGAACCTAAACCACATTCAAAATGGTCGGTGGATTGGCCTTTGCCATTGAATGAGAACAAATGCACTATCCTATGATTCGGCATACCCAGCACTCCGAAGCTCATGGATAACTGCCTGAATGGTATACTGCTGCAAGAAGTGGATACACAGAAGGACATTGGAATGTGGATCACGACTTTGCTTACACCCTCGCTGCATTGCTTAAATGTAGTAAAGTTTGTGGTGTCTGTTCTGTACCCTGTCAAGCGTGCTTTCTCGGTCGATGCTGAAAATGGTTTCGCTAAAGTCTTTCGAACCTTTGTGCGACCGCAATTCGAGTTCGCTATCCAAGCCTGAAGACCCTGGACCACTAAGGACCTCAGTATCCTGGAAAAGGTTCAAAGGAATGCAACAAAACTTATCATTAGACAGGGTTTATCTCCCTATGAAAAATGGTTGTCTAATCTTGATCTCATACCCTTGAGTTACAGGCAGCTACGAGGTGACCTGATACAAAACTTTCTGTATCATGCGTGGTCAGGAATGCTGTCTCGAAACTGAAGATTTCTTCCAGTTAGCAACAACCTCAAACTTCAGAGGTCATCCATTTAAACTGCTTGAGAATGGGGATTTTACTTTTTATATCAAATTCATTGCCTATGCTTACTTATATCAACCCCTTCTTTCACCGACTGCTTGCAAACCTACAATTTCATATATTTATCCTACTATAAATATGTTAGTAGTCATATATGCAGATTCATTAATATTAGCCAACTGCTGCTTGTTTTCAGCATGCAAATACGTGAACCATCTTTTTTGAATTTCCTTTATGCATCAAAAACTTTCTTAGTCAACTTGTCACCAATAGGGAGTCCATAGACATTTTCCTATCTTTCCCTTAATAAATTTAACTGATCTGAAATACACTTAAGACATTCTCTTCGGTAAGCGATCCTAGACTATCTTTTTATATTAGTACTTCTGATATCCCTTCTATCTGTTTCCCCGTTTATTGCATTGTTTCTGTCCTGCTAGCGCATTGCCCTGTAATAATTGGGTTTACGGCAGGGCTCGGTGGGGCTAGGTGGGGCTAGGTGGGGCTGTGACCACATGTACCTTGGAGCATATTTTATATTCAGTAACCCCAAATTTCTCGAATGCTTAACACCACAAGTGAAAATAATGTCACACGTTAATGCGTATATTGTCGCACTAAAACAAACTATTCAGCGTAAAATATTTTTAAAAAAATTCTATAAAGTTGTCCTCTAACCGTAGTTCATGTGGAATTGAATTAAACTGTAGCTTTGTTTAAGTCGCTCATCTGGAGGGCATTTATCTGCTCACCACGTCGTGCTTATGCAGTTCTACATATCCAGGTCCGTAAATTGTGAGGTTACCCTTTGTGGTACGTAATTTATTGCCGTTTTATGTTCTTTAATAATCTTTATCTTAATTATCATGAACCGTGTTTAATTTTGAACTGCTAGCTTCTAAAATTTCTGATAATCAAGTTGTGGTAGCAGGATTTTTTTGAAGTTGCAGGTATATATATTATATATACTCTAGATACCACCAGAGTACCATCTAAAAATGCAAGAAGCGGTACATGAATGCATATTACTCGGCTATTAAAAATACAAACTGCTGTATGACCACAACGTTGTCCATGGTTTCCGATGAAATGCGTAACAGTATGCTTTTAACATATCTAATGGAATTTAGGATGAAGAGACGTGGAAGGGACAAGCATTAGTTCTTTGGGGTTTGAGTACCAGAACGCGCCTGAGCTATGCCTGCATCTAAATTCTCAGAGGATCCTCGTGACCAGATGCAACATACGATGGCTCTTGTTGCCGGTTTCTGGGTAGTCTTTCACAGTTGGTTCATTCCCCGTGCCGTTAGATAAGTTCTTTTGACAACTGTACCAAGGGATTGAAAGAGATTTAGGATCATGCTTGACGGGACTGTCAGATTCTCCATAGGCTGCGCATGTCGCCTCTTAAAATTAGTTTTTTCAAATTTCTTAAAGCATCATTTTTCTGGCTTTAAAATTAATAAAAAGTGCAATCATTTCAAATTTCTTTTCCCCACTTGTGAACAACTTGGCTGTCTTGGTGGGGTTCAAACCCAGGCCAGTAAGGGGAAGGCTTTAGAACAGCCAACGCTCTAGCCAACTGAGCTACGAGGCCCCACCGAAAGCCATGATTAACATAACACTTGGGTCAAGTTACCCGCAAAGTCTACTGCAACTTATGGAATCCGCCAGTTGTGATGCAGTAAGCTGACTGCCCCAAAAGAATTTCCTAAGCAAGCAATCTACAATCCACCAGATGACTACCAGGCACAATTAATCAGTAGAGGATTTTGTCAGATTTGAATAATTCCTTTGACGCACTTACGGATTTCATATGTTGCAGAAGGCTGATTGGGTAAGATGACCAAATTGTGATTGAACTCACTGCTTCCAGTGGGGACGCGAAGCTCAGGCGGCTAGAGCGTTGGCTGTAATAAAGCCTTCCCTCTGATGGTCTGGGTTCAAATCTAACCGAGGCCGCCGAGTTTTTTACACGGGCATCAAAGTAATTATTCAAATCTGTAAAAATTCTCTACTTATTCCACATTTTTGTAATTGTTTCCAATTCAGTCTATAGTTTTATACATAATTTTATGGCTGTTGAAGAAATTGCAGTTAAACTACGCAAAAGCTTTCCCATTTGCATTCTTTGTTTGTAAGTAATATATTAATGTAGCATCTTTGACATCATCTATTCTCGACCTAGTTTAGATGCACTACAAGGTCTCTTCTGTTTTCTCTGTTGTATGACGAGTCGTTGTCTGGCCAAGGACATACTGCAATGAATAATAAGTAATACCTACGAAGGCTTCGTTGATCGTGAGTCTTTATTTAAAATTTGCACTATGCACTTTAGACGCAACTCTAACAAATTCACGTTAACGTTTTCCTGCATAGCTCAGGTAGATAGCCAACATAACCGTATCTATAAAGGAGGAGAGAGGACATCTCCTTTCGAGATTTCAGTATACTGATCGCTCTTTCGGGCTATTTTTATTAAGTTTTGGACTCTATTCGACATACTCTTCATCCTCCGAAGCTTACTGCAAGACAGCAGTGGAAACTATCGATATCCTCCTCCGGTGCACTTCTCGTCAGAAGCTCTATGAGATCTTCCAGTCTACAATGGGCTGAGTCATTTTGATATTTTATTCATAAAGTTAATCTCTCTTAACTTTAAGACCCTTTATCATTTTTGTGATCTATCATGGAAGTCAAAAAAACACCCTTCGGGAACCTTGCAAAGTACGCTGCACCCCCGAGGTTCAAACGAGGGCACCAGTGTGCAGGAAACGATAGTGATATCACTGAGCTGTCGTCGCTGATTTAAAGGATTTAAATGAAGGAATAAACACTAGTCATAATACGAATGACTACACTTCCGGACATTTTTCCTTAAAGTCACCTCCCGTCAAACGGGCCAAGAGTTTGAAAATTTTCTTGGTTGTCAATTGCGAGGACGAAGCATGTGTGACACGCTTTTAACTTCTTTAAAAAAAATTCGGAGATTGCATAGGATATGCAGCGGTTGAAGATAAAGATAAAAAAAATTGAAGAAGCTTTCTTGCATTTTACCCGAAAAGAGCAAACTGGCGTTGACCGAGACCGAGCAAGACAAAAGAACCTACATAAACACCGTTTAGTCAGTCATAACAACCAATGAGGAAGAAGACGGTGTGTTTATGGGGCTTGGCTAAGTCGACAATGAATATCCGGTATGGCAAAATGACGGCCAGTGGAGGCGGCAGAAAAAAAGAAGCATCGCAGTACATCCAAGAAAGCAAGAACGTTAATATGAGTGGGCCGAGCTTAGGCATTCTGCAAGCAAAAACTGCGTCGGAGAAAGTTACAACTAACCATGAAGCCGCATCAAGGAGAGAACAAAGCGTTCGCGGTGTCCCAACAAACTCCCTTAACGCAGAATTCGACGGAAATCTAAGTGATCATAATTTTATTCCTGAAAATAAGAAAAAACTCCAGAGGCCTCTAGTGGATCGCAGTAAATGCATAGTTATCAAAGGTAGGCCTGAATCTACATCTGACACCCCAAAAGCAAGAATATACGATGATATTGAGCTATTTCAGATCTTTTTCGAATATCCCTAAAGAAGGACGAGATGGTCACCGTTCTAAAAACCTTTAGAATGGGTCAGTTAAGAGACTAAAATGAGGAGTCCAACCAACCAGGGCCACTGAAGCTTGTCCTGCAGAATAAGTTAGAAGCCCAGCTTATGCTGAACAGGAAACCTACGCTTCGAAGCTCTTACCCAACGGTTTTCTTCAGCCGGATTTTTTACCTGCATAGATAGAGAAATGGAGAGGGCTCAAATTAGAACTCACCAAGTGATCCAGACTGGGCGAAAGAAATCTCAAAATCTGGAATGGATGAATTATACAAAACCAGAGGTCATTTCCCTTTAGAAAGCCCATGACACTGCCAGATAACAACAAAATACCGCTTGGTGCAAAAAATGTCCGTAAAAACACTGACCTCCTGTAAAACACTGACTTCCACAACAAATGTCCGTAAAAACACTGACCTCCAAAAATCAGTACTCCCATACTCAGACAGTGGATGGCATAAGAAAAACGACCGTTCTAAAAATTCTGAAACGAGTACTGTTAAAAAATTTGTCCAGATGAAGCTTCGCTTTCTTTATACAAACGCACAGAGTTTGTTCCAGAAAGTAGATCAACTGAAATTATGGATATCCAATGTGCATCTGGATATCATTTCCATTACAGAAACTTGGTTTCAGACAGAAATATTGGATAGCGAAAGTGAAATCGATGGATATCAACTCTACGGTCGAGACAGACAGCATAAAAAGGTGAGGGGAAAGCAATCTACGTCAACAGAGCAATCATATCATCCGAACACAGAATTGCTTACCCTTGCGACTGTGTAGCAGTTTGGTTAAAATTAAACAGGCATGATTAACAAAAGCTGAATTTCTTGACTGTATAAAGACCGCGAAATCAAACTGCAGAAATTGACGAGATTATGTTCGAAAAAAATTAAAGATGCAGCTCAGACTCAAGACACAGTTACCATCGGAGATTTGAATGAACCATTGGTTGACTAGAACACATTATCCGTAAAAGGTTCGTGGTATTCCTTTAGCTCCAGACTATTAAAGCTCATGATTAATCTCTTTCTCGAAGAGAATGTTAGATTTCAAACGAGAATTAAAGAGGTTCGAATGGCGAAGTGCCTAGATCTCGTTCTTTCAAATGACCCGATTGATTTGGATGAATAAAGGTCACTTGCGCCGCTTGGTACACAGTGCGTTAGGCATGCTGCTTAAAAACCAAGCAAACGGAGACTCCTGATGTTCGGTTTAATTACTGGCACGCAAATTTCTCTGCAATGTGGGATGACTTATTGGCACTAAATTGGCAAAACATTCGTACCGGAAATCTGGATGTCGATTGGACCACTCTCAAGGGCATTTTAAACGACGCTTTGTGCCCCAACTGCCCTACTTAAAAAGTAGAAAAGGCAAACATTCCTCGTTTGTTAACGGAGATTTTAAAAGAAAACTAAACCGAAATAATACAATCTGGAGAAGATATGTAGAAACAATTCAACTCAGGAAATACGAAGAATTTCACCGAAAGTGGAATGCAATAAGGTTAATCATCCGCAGATCACCGAAGGAGTATAAGGCTGAAATTATTGAATGCGCAGTTGATAAACCAAAAATACTTTTAAGCTACATCAATAGTCAGTGGAAGAAGAAGAAGAAGACGACGATGGCAGTGTTGATAGGTGAAAATAACGAAGAAATTAATGAAAATCAAGAGAAGACAGAAAACCTCAGCCAGTTTTTCTCATCTGTTTTTACAGATGAAGCGGATTTTAATCGAACAGACTTTCATGCAAGTAGTAACGACACAATAATTGAGGACCTCAAATTCACAGATGTGAAGAGCGAACTTCTTTCACTTAACGACGCCAAGTCTCCGGGTCCTGATCAAAAACCAGCAAAAGTACTGAAAAAGCTTGCTAACGAACTCTCTAGATCACTCTCGCGTATTTCCAGTCGTCCTTTGGTCGAGGCATCCTCCCCTCTGATTGAAAATCAGCAAATATATACCCTATTAACAAGGGTGGATCCAAAACTAGGGTTAAAAACTATCGACCGGTGAGCCTAACATGCATTTGTTGCAATGTGATGGAAATGATCATAAATCGACCACCATAAAGATTTTCGAAGAAAATAATTTCCTTGACAATGTCTAAGAGGGATTTCGACGAAACCACTCCTGTTTGACCAATATGCTCTATTCAATGGAACAGTGGTCCAGGTCATTAGATGAGGACACCAGCGTTGATATCGTCTACATCGACTTCAAAAAGCCTTTGATAATTTTCCTCACCGTAGGTTACTCTAAAATGTCTGAGAATCCGGTATAATGGGAAATTTACTCAATTGGATGGAAAATTTCTTGATAGGCCGATCACAGTCCGTGTGCATTGGTAATGCGAAATCAATTTCCGTGCCATCGTGAGTGGTGTACCTCAGGGCTCCGTTCTCAGGCCATAACTTTTCTTTATCTAAGTCACCGATTGTATGAATGGATTGGACAGGACAAGATGCATGTTTGCATACGACATAAGGATATGGCAACCAATCCGATGCACTACGGATGAATAGAGTTTACAAGAAGAACTCAACCACCAATCTAAATGGTCCGATAAATGGCAGATGAAGTTCAAATTTGAGTAATGTGTCGCACTGCGGCTAAAAACGAAGAAGGCAAGCACGATTGGCGACTCCTATCAAAACCTCCTTGGAGGAACGTGCCTGTCCAATGTATCCGATAAAAAGGACCTAGGAATCACCACTTCGTCTTCCCTAAAGCCCTGCGCTCAATGTCTCAGGGTGGCCAAAAAGGCATCAAATGTTCTGTTTTCCATTCAAAGAACTTTCGTAGATATTGATAAGGAAATATTTGGGCAAATGTAAGGGATGTTTATTCGTTCACACCTGGAATATGAAGTTCAGGCGTGGCGACAGTGGCTGAAAAATGAGTCCAAACTGCTGGAAAGGGTTCAAAGGAGGACAACGAAAGTTGTGAAGGGTCTAAACTATTTGTCATTCGAATGCGGACTGGACGCTCTTAACTTTCTCCCTCTTGCGTACAGGTGGATTCGAGGCAATATCATGCAGACATACTAGCTCGTGATAAATCAGGTCTGCGTGCTACACTTCGAAGACTTTTTTTCAATGGCCTCAACATATGACCTGCGTGGGAATTCTCTCAAACTTCAAGGAGCCTTATCCCACCTGTTTTTTAATCGCCACTCGTTTTCGGTGCCTGGAACAGAATCCCAGAAGATGTCATACGGGTGGACAGGACAGACGCCTTCAAACATAAACTGGATTTATTTTTGCTTAAAAAATACCGTTCAGTCTTACAGGAAGGCACTGCTACATCACACCAAAGCTTTGCACATACATACAGATAACGATGGTATCTATTAGCTGATATAGATCCCAGTGTATCAAACTATGTTATTCTATGTGACTATGTTACTAACTACTTTATAGTAACATATGTATTTTTATATCATTACAAAATTTTGCACTCACGTGGAGCTAACGGAGGATGACTGTACCTAGATTCCAAAGTACCAAAACCATTTTCTTTCTTTGTGAATATGTTATTCACTACATTGCAGTTACTTGCATTTCGACTACAGGATTGTAGGTAAAGTTTTTTTATTTTTTAAAATAATGTTTTCAAAGGCAATCCCTATTACCCTGAAATATAATGAACTATTTGCTAAACCTTATTATTCTAATTAGATTCCCAGGGAAAACCATGACATCAATGTCTGCCCCGTACTGACTACTTCAGGGGACACGGTAAATACGGTTATCCTAAATACGGCATTTCATCCGTCTCAGTTTTTACTTTGTGAGTATTTCTGCGTTGGCTGCTTGCATGACTGTGTGACCAGGTCAAGCAGCAGGGCCATTACTTCATAAAAAATTGTACAGTAAAGTTAGAAAGGTCAAAAGCACGCAGACAACCTAGCACAAAAAATTGACACTGAAGCGGTCGTGGTGTAGCGTCCGAGGATGTCAACGATAGCACACACCGTGAAGTACATAACTAGGACCAGCTTAAGCAATATAACGCCGGCAGAATCGTGAAGCACATCATCAGGCACACATGTATCGATAGAAGGAGAAAATGAGTTTATGACATAAGGGATCTATGTTAACAGTAACAAATGATAGACAATAAAAGAGAAGTATAAAGATACAAGCGAATATTGGGGACCTGTACAATCGATCCATTTAAGTCACTTTAAGTCACTTTATTGAGGGAAGTAGGCTTTCGCCCTTGAGCTCCCTATTCACATGCAAAAATGTCAATAGTACAAACGTTTACAGTGATATATCTGACAAATGAAAATGTAGGGTCATCGATATGTGTGGGCCAGGCACAACCTGACACTGTTTACACAATCTTCATTATATTGACAATAGTTTCTCAGAAAATGAGTATCTAGTTTGAATTTAAATGTGTCAACAGATTCTGAAAGGATCACCTCATCAGGGAGTCCGTTCCATGCTCCAATGACCCTCTGCGAAAAGGCGTTCCGACGGACTTCCGTGTGGACAAACTTCCTCTGCAGTTTAAGGGGATGACCCCGCAGATGTTCCGTCCCAGCCAATTCGAAGAAGTCAGCAAATTCTAGGGCACAATCGCGGCCTCTGACAATCCGGTAGGTTTGAATGAGGTCACCGCGTAGTTGCCTGTAATTTAGAGGAAACAAATCAAGTTCAACCAGTCTGGCTTCGTAAGGCAGTGGGAGGTGGTCGAGAATGATCAGTTAGATACTGGTGGGGAGTGTAGCGCTCTTGGCAAATGCAGGTGAGGGTCGTGGAGATGCTAACAGTCAGGGGCCTGCGAGATGATACGATATAGGTAAGGAGGGAAGATGTCCGATGTAGGGAGGGAAGGAACACCGGCTATCTTCACATACCATCAATTACATCATTCCCATCTAGGGTCCACGCAAAAAGTGTTCCCAGTACCTTCAAAAAATTCTGTTGGAGCTGTGGTCTGTTACAGTGGGGCGGCCGCCGGATTCAACGCGAGTATGCAAGCGTGCGTGTGTGCGCGCTGCTTTAAGCAAGCGCTGACGGCCGAATGCAGATTAGTCGAGCGCGTCATACCGTAGAGTGCACATAGACGAGAGACATGGCTGAGCCTAGAAGACTATTAAGAGGTTTTGGGAATGATTTTAGGCAACAAATTTAAGTACTTGTGAATACTAAAGTAACTAGAATGTCTATAAGTAAGAGTGGATTTCGGCGGAGACTTTTACCCACCACTGTAAACACATGTCACTACTTAAGTAGTATGAATAAATGACATATATTTTTCATAGTTCTGTAAAAATAGTTGATTAAAGCAAATAGTTTTTCCCGCCATTGTAAAAAATACCTAAGTAGTATGGGATTACAAAAGTGTTATTAATCCAGAAATTGTTGCCAGCAAATGTAACTAACATCCTTTTACTGGAAATATTGAATATCTGCCTCGTTCAACTGTTTTTTTTTATGCCATTTTTTACTTACAGGAGCCAACAAAAAGATGAGGAAGTTCTGTTGTCTATATCCTGATTTTTGAGTTGTAACAAACTACTGAAACAATCATTTTCTAAATCCTTCAAATTGTTATAAAATATGCTTTCTTCACAATTTGTGTAAGACGTCACTTATGGGTTTCGATGTGCCATGCTTAAGGGGTTTTCAGTATTGTGACTAGGAGCAGTGCATTATGGGCAAGAAAATCGATAAAGGAGATGGGTGCCATGAAAGTCTAAGAATATGCGTCCCACTGCACAAATTTTTCAGAAGGCGGGGCTAGGTTGGGTCAAGTGGGTCTGGTGCTAGCAGGGTGTTCATCCCTCGCATTTATAAAGGTACAATGCAGACTCTTGTTGGCATTGGCTTTCATCAAACGAATGTTTGCTCTTGCATATATTTTGAACGCTCCCCCCTTTAGATGCTGGACTACCAAGACTATTTCCGACAACGATGAATCGGAAATTATACAGAAGATGCAGTAACTCTGGGCCGTTATCATATTAAAACTCATGCAAACCATATTTAACGTCCGGCTATACCCTACGAGCACCAGCCCCGCCTGGACCCCTCTGGCCCAGGGAGCTATGAGGGGGCCAGAGGGAAAACGTTGACGGTGTGGCCCCCTCACTGGAAAAATTTGCGCAGCGGGACCCCATGATTTTCTCGCAGTAGCAGCCCCATTTCCTTTATATCGAAAAACCACCGCACATAGCCTTCCCCATCATAATCGGTCACTACTGATGTACCCCTAATTATTGTTCTTTTAACGGCCAAATTTTATACAATTAATATGGCTTCCATTTGCATCCATTCAAGCCGTTCCTGCGATGTACCCATTTATTGAAATACAGTATCATGTAGTTCAATAAAAGTAATGCAAAACCAGCAAACGATTTATTGAGTACACAACAGGCATTAAGAACTGGAGAAGCTGATGACTGCCTCCAGGGCTGCGATTAAATTGTCGTGTCCATGCAGGAATGTTATCTCTACTCGAGACTCAATTGGGTAAGATAGGGATGGAGGCTGTCATCGGAAAATGCATCAAATTCGTGCTCCTGCCCCAAAAGGGACAGACCCTCACATACTCACCTTCATAAACCCAAAGTAGCAGCCAGCACATATTCAAACAAGCAATTCACTCTCAGTCCTAATGGGTCGCCACATAAGGACTTGCGAAAATATCTTTTTAGACCACCAATAGGAGCATTTGATATCTGCGACAGAAATTAAAATTGGTGTGCCCTTAAGCCTGCCTCTGCTGCATGATTGGGTAGGAAATGTGTTATTCGAGTGATTTTGAAATAGCAAATATAATTTTTTTTAGCAATATTTTTTGTTTGCCAGTTGATTGTTTGCGAAACGACTGCACTTCAGCCGCGCATAGCTGCAATATCTTCCTACCACACAAAATTATGCATGATTATGCTCGATTACTAGTTTTACCACTACCTCGTAACGTCGAACACGCATAAAAAGGCATGTACCTTATCATTAAGCTGCTTTGCGAGCCCCAACTAAATATACTCACAGACACCGATTGCCGTTACCTGCACGCCCCTATCGCCACCTTTGGGGTGCTGACGCGTAGGCGCACTCTGAAAGCGAAATGTCCCATCGTCTGGTTTATCAGCATTTGTGGAGACCAATCAGCACAACTCAGGCCGTGCGCTCACGAGAACAGGACTGGGCCTGTTTCTGGACGTTTACGAAACCCACTGCCTCAAAGAGCCAATGTTTACAACCTTGCATACACCAAAGCAGTTGGTCGTAATTGTACTCCTCACGGCTGTGGTCATGCCTGATTTAGCTGATCTAGAGGATGTCACGGATTTTGCCTTTCCGTGCGTGACGTTCCACGGCAACAGACCTAGACAGCTTATTCTATTCTCCTCGCTAATGATGGAGGCCGAATACCGAAGGTACAAAAACAACGTTCATGTCCTGACAAACTATGTTGAGGAAGGTTTTGAGTTGACCCCAAAAATTGTGTAGCGGTGCTGGATCGAGGCCATTACCACCGAGCTCGTGAGGTAGGCGACAAAAAACGTGCCCAAACCACCTCAGTCGTCGTTATTGGATGGCTTGAGATATTCTTGCGATGTTGTCGCAGCGAGTGCGGACTGTCTGATTTGAGACGAAGTCGGTGTACTTCACTCAAAGGCGGTTTCTCAAGCAGTGATTGTCAAATATCTCCAGTTTTCGCTCATCTTCCACGCGCATAGCCCAGTATTCACATCCATAGAGGTCAGGCCGGACGGATGCGCCGTACACGCGAATCTTCGTGGCGATAGAGATGTCGCGTCGGGCCCATGGGCACTTTCTAAGGTTTGAGAAAACCCGACGAGCAGCATCGCTTCGGGAGCCAATGTCATTCTTTCTCTATCCATTCGGCAGCAGCCTCGTCTCTAGGTATTTGAAACTGTCGATTTCTTCAAGTTGACAGCATTTTAGGCGCGGATGAGAGGTGAACTTTGATGTGTGTACGAACCAGAACATGGTTAGGCCCATGAGCTTTACCAGTCTTGGCACCACGTAGCGATCTGTTAGCATGAACATAACTGCGGAATCTTTAACTGTATAAAATGTAGTCGATCTGACTGGCCGTGCGACCGTCGTTTGAATACCAGGTCAGCAAATGTTTGTTGAGATGCTGGAAGCACGTGTTTGTGACAAACAGTCGGTTCTGATCGGAAAAGTTCAGCAATCTCTTACCAGTTTCACCTTGAGAAACAATTCCAAAACGGCCAATGAGATGACTGTTTGTGGAGCCATCAGGTCCAGTCCGGTCATTCCAGTCCCCGGCAACAATCAGCAGATCACCATGAAGGAGTCTTTCAACGAACGCTTGCAGTTGCAAATAAAATGACCCTTTTTCGAGCTGTTCGGCAGCGGAAGTTGATGCATACAAGGAGGAGATAGAGCTCTTTGTGAAGTGACCCTTAGGTTACATGTAGAACATCAGTCAATTGACTGGTTCCCAGGCAAGTAGTGCACGGTTCGCTTGTTGCGAGAGGGAGATCGCCACACCATATCTGCAACAGGAGTCAC
Organism: Schistocephalus solidus; assembly: GCA_017591395.1. Taxonomy (NCBI): domain Eukaryota; kingdom Metazoa; phylum Platyhelminthes; class Cestoda; order Diphyllobothriidea; family Diphyllobothriidae; genus Schistocephalus; species Schistocephalus solidus. The sequence goes on along the minus strand of WEDG01001166.1, from coordinate 191,364 downwards.
GTGGGCCACTGGCGTGAACTGAGATTTGGCTCGTATACTATTCGCCCTTACCACTGGACTAGGGCTGCGGAGCGCGTCGGTTCCCGCGGACACCGTAGTATAGATTGTTGTACTGTAATCGGACATGTTTTTATGAGGTTTCTGAGGAATAGTGAGTACGTGCGGGCCCCCAACAGCCGCTCGGATTGTTTGTCGAGGCTGCTCAAGAACCTGCCCACAAGGCAGCGGAGTCAAACAAACTTTATTACTGGTGGCTAATGATCGCGATGCCACAGTGCCGCAATCGGGCTTTGTAGCTTTTTATAAGGCCAGATCTCAGCTCGCCGCACCCTGGTAGCACTGCCGCTGCCGGTCCTGGACTACTTTTTCGCCAGACCCGAGAGCTACTTATTTCACAGCTAACCTTCGCTGAAGCTCATTCCACGATCCGCTGCCTATAGACGCGCCGGATATCCAGCAGTTAGACTAACGGGCAACATGTCCTTCTTCAAAAATATCACAAGGTCTTTTGGCTTGGGGTGAAGTCGTCACGGTCGGCGGTCTTTTATGGTCGCAAATGCTTTAGTGATCATCACTGACTTCTCGATTAGTCATCTAGGATGCGACAGGCGCAAACCCAAAGATAGGGCGAACAACGGGTTTTCGGTTGCTAATGGTGCTCTGTCTCTGATTTTGATGATGTTGAAGATAAAGTGTAGAGCATCATCATACCAGGCGACCCGTTTGCTTGGCCGCGGTAGCCAATGTCCCTATCCTGTACACTTGGCAACACAAATATACTATTTTTAGGCAGATACTAAACGGAAATCTAGTGGCTAGTCTTACCATCTCTAATAGCAAGACAGTATCTACTCGATCTTAAGTCGGTATGGGATTTTTGAGCTACCCAAGAGTTCTGCAGCAGACAAACCTTTCACGAAGCCACTCTGTATTTTCCTTCTCTGTGTCCTCTGTGCGGCCTCTATTGCAAGAACCGGCGTTCTTTCACTGTACAACTGCGTTTATGCACCGCTCCATCTCGCCTGCATTATAATAGTAAGTAAACTGCCCTGAAATATCATCTTCAGGGATGAGGACTGCCCGGTCGCCGAGCGTATTTCCTGCTTCTCCGTGGCTCGAAACATTTCAGGTAGTAAGACACATGGAGTCTATCTCACAAAACTCGAATCTTGCCCGTTCCCTTAGTCCCTTTTTAAATAAATGAACATAACATATTGCGTTTACGAAGGAATCGGTCTACTCAACATCGCCCGAACATCTTCGCAGGTATCCTCATTGGCCGTTTTCTCTCCTCTTCTGTGGCTGCTTTACGAGGAATACTTCAGGGTGGCTTTAACCTTAGGAGAAGCCGCATTTAATTTGCAATTCCCCGTTCAAGAAACCGAAGGAAAAAATGATTCCAACTGAGACCAATTGTCTGTCTGCCTGACCGGTTTGCTAGGTTCGACTGAAAATAAGTCACCTCCTGAAGACCTTGGAGGTTGACTGCATGCGTCCGAAGCCCCACATTCTGATCAGCCCTTATTGTGGACCAATGTGATTGGAAGTTCCTCCGTACTACGAAGTGACAGGTGCCTTGCCACCGAGTTTGGTGTCCAACGAACCTCTATCCTACCAGCAGTCATTTTAACGATGTGATGGATCCTGGTTGCATTAGAACACCGTACGACTACGGACGCAATCCCTCGAAAACCGAAATTCTACATGGCACCTTCGCGTTACTAGGTTTCCCTCTCGTCCTGTATAGCGAGGAATTTGGGGCTGTGGACTACCTATGTTTAGTTCGGCTCCTCTATGTTACCTAAAAGTAAATAACAGGAGTTATTTTACTATAAAATACGACGTACTTGCATTATGCTTTTTCGTGTTTTGACGCTCTCGCGGGATTGGACAAACGGCGCGTATTCGGGCGTTAATTGCTATAGTGAATGTCGTTCTACTCTACACCCGCGGAGCTTTGTATCTACAGTCTTGCCTTATGAGTGAAATCTTAAAAGTTGAATTTCAAGCCCGATGAAGCACACCTCATGTATCGAGCGGTTGCCGTCTCATGTGGTTTTCTTCCTCAATTTGCCATCGGCGTTATCCGTTAACCCCCCTGCCCGAATCGGGATCGTCGCGGGTAAGTCGCCTCTACAGGAGATGCTAGATCCGCAAGTTTTCAATCTTCGGGATTCAGGCGTCATCTGTTCGATGGTCACGTAAGATCTAACTGGCGATAATAGGAAATGAGTTACATTGGCTCGCTAATAGCGTTACTGTTGATACTCACCGATAGAAATAAAAGTAGTCCACCTCATTGTGTGTTGATGAAACTGATAGATCTTTATTATGTCTTCGACTGTTTAGTTTTGGGCCAATTTTGTCAATAAAAAGTTAGGTCGGTTTTACTGACCGATCTACTAAAAGGCACAGCGCTTGGACTTCTGGATTGCCGGCTATCGTATCTCTGGCGTAATTTGCCGGTTGTACGAACCCTTTGAATTTGTACCCGCGGCAACTCAAGTGAATAACCGAAGCTTCAGCAATCGTCCTGAAAACATCCTCTGTTTCTCCAACACAACATCTGAACGTCATGTTTTTTTCAATTGGATTACAACAGTGCTACCATCTTCTCTCACTTCTGTTTCAATACTTTTGAGGTGCCCACGCAGCCTCATAAGCCATGCCGTCTGCACGTTGTGACTTTGCACTGAGAGAAAACTCAAAAACACCTGCAGTGGCCTTTGAGTAAGATTCTGTGGGCAATTCATCTTGAGGTCCAGATCTCGGCTGCCCTTGGGGATTTCAAAGCCCGATGTTAATCTCAACCCGCTTTTGGACCACAAAAAAGCTGAAATTTCAGTTGCCATTGTAGCATGTAATGTGTTGTTCGGTCCTTTTGCCAGTATGACAAAGTCGATAAATGGGCAATGCCTATTCTATCAAAGGTAGTCTACGTCATATCGAATTAGCTTTCGTTTTACGGGTGCGGGTTTTCTTGAAATTATGGTTATTTTCCGATAGCAGAGGCATGAGTGTTGTATGAAAACCGTTACGAAGAACGTTTTCAGCGTTTCGTTCCAATGCCTACACTGCGATGAAAATGACCTTTGTAAGAGCGCCAAAAGGACACCCAAGCTCCCTTCTGGGTGACACCATTTCCCACCCACCACTTATGACAACTCCCGTTAATCACAACACTGTCGCCCGCAGTGTTTGCTGACGATTTGTATCCACTTATCGATCTGGTACTAGAGGGCATCCTAAAAAATCTTACAGTGCCGGATCTCTGACGTCTGTCTCGCTGTTTCAAGAAGCACCGTAATGCGTTGCGCTTTTCTGTTCCTTTTTCAGTTGACAACTTAATGTATATAACAGTCCAAAATACAGATGCGTCTGGTCCTATGGATGCTATAGATTAGCCGTTTTGATTAGTCAGAAACTTTTATTTCTACAGAGATCCGAGAATTTGTTGCAACTTGCGCTCCACTGGCCTCAACTGGACTTTCGGACTTGCATTCAGCCCTCCAAGGCAGTTGTGTAAGAGCTAGTGATGATCTGAGTGTCGCGATCAGACCCTTCGGCTCTTCCAATCACCTGTTGATATATCCAACAACAATTAATGTGACTTGTGGACCAGGGTTGGCCTTTCTGGCGCGACCTACTTGACCCATAAGTGGCTCACTGCTAACTTAGTCATTGACATATCCATTTTTACATTGACCGTAAACTGGCTTTAACTACAATTGTTAATTATGTCTCTAAATGCTTATCGGAAACGAAGAAAGTACCTAGTTGACAAGCTTTCCGCATCTGTACCCAAAGAATGATGCTTTCGAAGCAACACACGATGGCGTATGTGTGATACGCTACGGGATGCCGAGGTCTTGGCTAGGTTGTTACATTGGTCGCTTAGATTATAGCCGGCTTTGCGGCGTTTCTGTTGCACAGTTACATTTCACAAGTCTTCTGGTTTAGGCTCCACAGTTAACAAATCATCATATAAAACATTTTAATTGTTCATCTATAGGACCTGACGTTTCTATAATGACCACCAGCACTATATCGTCCACTGCAAACATTTTCAACTAACTTGTATATTTCAACTTAGTCGATCTGAACACTGCTTCATTTTATTCTGTCGTTGTTGCATCATCTTTGTTTAACGGCAGCAGGTACTTGGTTTCAAAAACTACAATAAAGGGAATACTGCTGTTTAAAATGAACATTTTCAGGATTTTGACGTACACTTTATTCTAGAGTAGACATTTTTATCTGCTTGCCTTGCAGTCAGATTAAAAACCCTTGAGTCGTTGAAGCGGCCGGTCCGCGATTACATCCATCTTCCCGATCCCTGCATTCTAATTAATGGGCGTGGCATATTCAGCGGCTAGGAAGGCCGCCAGACACTGGAATGCGACGCAACGAGCCATTCGGCACATCGAAAAAAAGCAAACAAATCAAGAAACCCCTAATACTAAATGAGCAGTTGAGCGAAATTGAAAAAGAACTGTTAAAGCGCAATCCGGAACTAGAGAAGCGTGTTTCCTCCTTTTCCATTGAAAGCCATGCTGTAAAGGACTCCATTTTACCAGAAGGTTTCGAGTACGTGTCAAAATCCTCTCGAAAATTACCGCAGGTATTTCTGTTTCTTTTCAATTTTACTACCTTCTCAGAGAACGGATCTTGAAAATCCCATACCACCTCCTTTTATTGATTTTGGCTTTGCTGTGCCTGATCATATCCCCAAGGGCAAACTGACCATGCGCCAAGCTATTAATCTAGTGAAAAGTCACCAACTGAATCAAAAGAGTTCGGAAGAGCTCGCTATGGAGTATAGTCTAGAACCAAATTTGGTACATCATTCTTATTTACTTTAAGGTGATAGGTTAACTCCATTTCAAAGTACTTTTCGCTCTTTGAGCGGGAAGAAGGCCAGATATGGGTACCTCATTCAGAAAAAAAGATAAGCCCTGAAAAACAGTTACTTGATGTCCCAATCGCCTGTGAAGATGAAAGTACTCCTCCCGAAGGCATCTCTCGATATATTCGCATGAATGAATTGGACACCAAACTTCAAAACTGATAGACCCCACTGTTTGTAGTTTTTGTAATAAATTATCGTCTACTTTCACTTCCTTCAGATCTTTAAACTTTCGTGCTTTCAGCTAACCTCTTCAATAGGTTTCTATGAATGTTCAGTACAGCAAAACTGGTATTTCGTTCAATCGTACTCACGAATCAACGCCTTCTTTTCGTTCGCGGTCGCAGTTCAATATCTACTGACTTGTCAGCATCCCTACAAAAGTATCTGACTCGATATGATTCAGAATTCGCTGACATCTTTTCGAATCTATCTCAGAGGGTGGCCTCCGGTAATTCCAGGAACTTAAAGTAAGCTTCTTTCCTCCTTAGGTTTTAAAAATAGAAATGTTCGTAAGATTCCCTGGAAACTATGTTAACATGCTCAAAATCTTCTCCGATAGTCCGTTCCCTTGCCGTAAGTCTCTGTCTGAGCCGAAGTATAGAGCTCTAAACTGGACTTTTGTTCCTTTCCATCTTCATCTAATTTGGAAACGCTCCATGAAAAATACAGCATTTTTTTCTCGTTGAACTACTCGTAGCTAGTCTTTTGGTGCTCAAGTACGAGCCGTTAGCGGAGGTGCAGCGGGTATTGGGGCCAGCGACCCATGTCGCAACTTCATCACACAGAGACTGACGAACTAGTACCTAGGGCTCTAACACACCTGTCACGTACGCCTCATCCGCTCCCATTGTTCCTGGAGATTCGGACGCCGCGTGGATCTTTACGGCCATAGGTTCGTACATGGCAGCGGATTCACCTCAGCTTCATCACGACAAACCCACATCCTACTCACAAGGCTTCCTCTACTGCCAACATTTTTAAATCCACCACCAGCGTCGCCGTCGTCACCAACTCAGGAACCACATTACCATACCTGCTACCCTACACTTTACTCATGCAATGGCTCGGTCGATCACCGGCCAATCCATCGTGTTGATACCGGTGAACTGGTGCCAGAGGGCCCGATTTACACTTGTCGCTACTCACTACCCCAAGACATTCTGGCATCGTATGAGCCTGTTAGGCTATATGCGCTCCCATGAAAGTCATGGAGGAATAACTGCAGCCCAGCCCCAATCGCCACACCTTGCCCTGCCCGCCCTGTCACAGACCTCGTCAGGCTTCTTATGAACCTTCTTCACAACACACATGGATACGCCACCCACGTAACACCATGCCATTTTCCCGCAGAAACTATGCAATCCACTTTGCCATCTTCGTTAGCACGGGTGGAATGCCGGGTTTCGGTACATTTGCATCTAACTTTTAGGGGAGGCATGTCGTTGATGCGGCCTGTTACACGAATCTTAGGTCAGGTTTTATGTGGCATACATAGGTAGAATGTTAAACTCTGTCAGCCTCTGCGCACAATCTCGTCACTACTTGGCGGAGAGGCTCAGACGGTCGATTGTCGCATGGGAGAGAATGAGACTGGCAATGGGAAATACATCCATACGGAACATCAGACCATTCTCCAGTATCGCAAATTTGACACGCTCGGATCTAATTCGACTCGCTTAGAGTCGTGGCCTAGATGGTTATCACCTGACGGGATAATTAGGTCTTCATTGGAGTATTTTGCAGTGACTTTAAGACTGAAAATCAGGCTATAGTGGTTTCTCGTCAGTGGGGCGTTGGCGGCATTTTAACGTATGTGAGATCAGAGCTGCTCTTACGGAAGCCTAATACATGCTTTCGGGACCAGGTCGTGCGTGACCCGCGCAGACGGGTCGTTAAGCTCTATCAGCAACTGCGTCTAATTCCTAGGCAAGTCACAGGTGTTGTGTCCTCAAGACGGAAGTGATAACTAATGGATCCTGGCACAGGGTCCTCTCGATGCTGTTCCTATTAATTTCTCGTAATTTTCTCCTAGGTTTATACTCCAAGGGACGTCTGCCAATGTCAACCGATATTTAATTTACTTTCCTTACCGAACGCTCACCGAACGCTAACAGAACTCACTTGTTCCGCTCTACCTTGAGGCCCAGTCTTGAGCCCCGCCAGCAGCCGCACAGCGGCTAGCAGGAGAAAAGCAGATTAACAATGCTGCTGTGCGGCTGCTGGCGGAGCTCGAGAGTGAGCCCCAAGGCAGAGCAGAACAAGTGAGTTCCTTTAGCGAATGGTGGGCGTTCGTCAGCCAGTGTCTATTCCCGATCTAAACCAGCAAGCCAACGAGCCCCCGGCTGAATGGTTAGAGCTGTGGACTTCTGAATAACAGGTCGCGAGTTCGAGCCTCCCGTGGTGAACCACCTGGGATTGGGTATGACTGGATTATGACGGCTAATGAGTCAAAAATGACCATTCTAGTCTCCCTTGTCTTTGCCGGCATTGTTAATCTGTAGTTGCTTTACTGCACACCATACCGCGCGACAAGTCTGTCACTTTTAGTTCTGGTTTACTAATTCAATTGGCCTTTCCTGGTGATAGTTTTAGGCATGCTTACGACATGCCTATCGCAGTTCTTTAGTTTTTCAGCATTCTAAAAGCTTTTGTTATTTTACACCCTCAAGCCGCCACCATACTATCTTCTTCAGTGAAATGTATTATACTTCGGATTCTTTCGTGATCTCCTTGCCACTTTGACCAGTCATCCAGATGGGCTATTTTGCAGCTTAATTTGTACCTTAAACTTCTATCAAAGTTTCAAACCTAACCAACTCACTTGGGCCTACGAGTGTGCTTGAGGGCGTGCTTGCCATGCTTAAGAACAAGACTTTGTGGCCTGATATTCGATGTCTGTCATCTGTTATTTATCCTCCTGCTCTGCAAAGAAAATGAAGACCCCTTGCCATGTTTCATCGTCAATTTTTTTACCTACTCTTTATCTTAATGCAGCATATTTAATGCCTCAGGCTTGATTTAGAGCGTTGGTCAAACCTAAAACAGCTCCTGGATTTGAAGGCCGAGCTTGATACCATCGTCTCTCTTGATATGGACTCAGTTAAACTGATGGAAGGTAGGTGAAGACGATAGTTTTTGCCCTTTTTAATTTCCTCATTTATTGTAGTCCTCAGTATACGGGTGCAGCACTGTAGACTGGCTATGCACTTCATGTAAACCTTACAGTAACTACTGTCTGTGGCGGAGACAAGATATTTGGAGGGGCTTTTAACTTCCCTCAACTCTGCGTAGTCCACCAAAGACATAATAATGGTTTCGCTCATTACTTGTGCCTTTTTAGCTGACGCTGATATTCGAACGATAAAGATACTTTATATGGTCGAAATCCGTAAGGCTAGACCATATCTGACCTACCCAATACTTTGATACAGTTAACCGTTTGATCCGATACCAGGATAAGTTTTTCCTTATGCATTTAACGGCCTTTAATCTAAAATACGTGATATTTTTCACTATCTGAAGAGCTTAATTGTATATCGTGACTGAATGCTCGCCATTTTGCCGGAACTTGGGTTCGAGACGTGCTGCCGTCACACTTATCTGAGACACTCGTAGTGAAACGAAGACTACACTGACCACGACCTGTGTTAACTTTGGGTTTGTCCGCCAACTGTGGTTGTAAAATCTGACATTGTACGTACTTAATTGATTACCAAATGAAACACTTTGCTAACAGAGGCGAAGAGGTGAGTTCCAGGAAGCAGTCATGAATAAGAAGAAGAAGAAGAAGAAGAAGGCAAAATTGCTGGAAGAAGAGCTCTTTTAGCTTGACGTTTCGGGTTGTCACTTGGAATCCATCGTCCAAGACCAAGTTGGATAAGAGTCTAACATTTTCTCTGATGATGGATTCACGCGACTATCAGAAACTTCAGGCTAATGAAGCTCATGTACCAGCGATGGTGCCTCCTTTTTCGGGAAGAAACACTCCTCTAACGGACGCGAGCGGTATAACCAGGAATAGCGTGCTATTTGTTTCTTACTTTGCCAACCTAGGGTTCAATTAAATGTAACACTTTTGTTGGTGCCCCGTAGAACTGCCTTATCAACGGATGAGAATCCAGATGAACTGAGTCACGCAGTGGTGAACTCTATGAAACAAATAAGAGGAACTTGGTATTACGGCAGTTGACGGTTCGACAACTAGGAAAGAACTAATTCACACAACTCATTCCAGTTGGAAACCCTTCCTCTTTGCGTTGAAGCAATGCAAAACCGCGTAACGAGGGCCACCGCGAAAAATTCATTGGCGAGGTAAACAAGATTCAGGTCAAGATAGCTGATGCTCACTGATCTGGTCACATCTTTTTGAGAGTACTGGGCAGTTTCCTTAAGGATCAACATAAGTACCCTTTCTTTGGGATTGAAATACCGGTGGCATCAGCCCAGTCGGTGGGCTCTGCCTCTATTTCTCTACTCGAAGAGCTACTTGGTACTTGGTAGTAGGCTGTGACATTATGCACCATTTTAGAGCTCGATGATGGTACTGACCTCGACCTGCGCAAATTGGCTCAGCAGGAAGCTCAGGATAGAGAAATTAAACGTGCTCTATTGGAAAACCAGGTAAGTCATCTACTATCTTAAACTTCTCGGTAAATTTCATTCTTTTATCATGAGTATTTACGACTTGTCACAGCATAATCATCATCTGCATTTACGACTCGTGACTGCGTAATCATCATTCAGTGCACATGTTCTCTGTGTGAGGATGGTTTAATAAACTTAAGGACTGAACCTATCTTTTATGTATTAAGTATTAGCTTCTCCGCCGCGTTTTAGTATCTTCCACACCAACTGGCTGTCGTAGGCACTCTGGACCCATACGAGCTTTGCGGTTAGAAGAAATTAAGTCATATCTACTAAAATCAGCTTAGTAGTGTCCATGTGCCCACAAACATGAAATAGCCTGAGAAGGTTCAAGAGAGCCACTCTTATTGGACTTTTCGCTAGGAACTATCGTGAAAAAGTTGGGCAGATTTTGTATACATGAAACTCAAGAAAGAGAAAATTTGATTGTTCTAAGCCATAATTCTGTCCCAGTAATAGCTTTCCTTGTTCAATCGCACATAAAAAGACTAGCACATCAAATGGCTTTACAAATCAGCGTTGAACCTCGTACATTTTCGAAGTAAGTTGTGAAACTCTTGAGACATTGTCCAAAACTTTTGATACTCCTTCAAATTTAAAATATTATTCAGGTGAAGTTGCAAATTTAGTTAACAGGTACCAAACTCCAAAGTCATCTCCTTTTAGGTCGTATGCTTATTTATAAATGGACATCTTTCCGACCAGCTGTGAAATATCCATCAGGAAATTTTATGACTAAATGATATGTGTTTTTACGTCGATTTGGGGTGTTCATATGAATTCCTCCACATCTTGTCTAAAAGATTCACAAAAATTATGGTAGCTCATTTTGTACGGAATGATGTCTTTTCAAATGTAGTAATTTATGGAAGGTATTATTCCAGCAGTAAAACGTTCAGTTTTCTGTGCATTTAAAACACGACCTGCGTTGTTACTTTGTGTTAAGATCTTAAAGAATAAACCGAACTGTTCCTACAAATTGCGCCTTTGGGCTTCAGGAGTACTTTATGCGACATGGCCCACTGCGCAAACCAATGTATTAACAAGCCTAAGAAGTCCAAAGAGAATAGATTGTTCGAATAATCCTGTGAGCATCGCAGAATTTTCAAAATTACACCATTTTTAAAAATCCTACTGCTCCCTTCCTTCAAGTTTAACATTGGGGCTTTAACATTAGAGGAAGAGGGTAGTTTATGTCATAACTATAAATTGATTTATTGTGCTTTTTTCCTACAAAATATGATTTGCGAAGGTATGGAAAGTGCCTTTTCAGTAGTCTTGTTTTCTTGCGTCACAACTGCATAACATGTCTCCTCTGGCGTGCTTGCAGATAATCGACCTCCTGCTCCCGCCGGACTCATTGCTGACCAGCCGGCTGTAACCATGGAACTGATCGCTGGGGCTGGAGGTCTGGAGGCAGCCATGTTTGCACGCGACCTCTTCAAGATGTACCACACCTATGCTCAACATCAGGGTTGGCGTTTCCTCGTTCAGGAGGGGCCGGGTGGTGGCAGCAGGGATGCTGGGGTTGAGTCTGAGCGAGACGACCCCATCTCATACACTTCAATCCTGATCGAGTCTCTCACTCCGGATGAACCTCTCTACTCCAAACTACGCTGGGAAGCTGGTGTTCACCGAGTGCAGCGCATCCCCACCACCAGTAAACTGAACAAGATACACACAAGCACTGTGGCTGTGACAGTCTTGCCGGCTCTTGACGAGGTACATTTACGTACGCTTCTGTGGTTTCATCTTGCCTTGACCAATAATTACTACCTGTAAAAGCCAACACCTCGGTTATTGACAGACCGTAGTTGTGTTTCTTTCCAAAAACAGCTATAAGCTAAACCTCTTAGGCAAAATGGTTGAACACCCAACAGTAGTGAGGAGCGAAGACGCTAGCTGCCAAGTTGCGGCTAATTCAGCTAGACCCGACCACACATTCAAGTTCGACCAGACCGGAATTCTCGCAAGAAATAGCAGCAACGTGAGCGGCGCGTCGTCCGTGTCATGGTTCACCGATTCCCAGTGGGACAGTGACCTTCCCATTTTGTATTCGTTGATGAACGCCGACCGATCACTAGCGGAACTCACTCATTCCGCTCTGCCTGGAGGCTCACTCTCGAACCCCGCCAGCAGCCGCAAAGCGGCTAGTAGAAGAAGAGGCAGCTGAATATTGCCGGCAAAGACAAGGGAGTCTGTTTCCATCGTCTTTGCCGGGAATATTCATTTACCTTCCCCGTTTCATATTCAGGGCTGGGATTTAGCCTGGGCAGAGTAATTAACCACACAGAAGCGCGCAGGTGAGCACTGTTGGCAGTGTCAGCGTCGGTGGGTCAAATGGATGAGCAAGTATCTCGTCAAAAGCCGATACGGATGATGAAATTGCGGTGATTTTGACGACTCGATCGACGATTATCAAGCCATTCTCGCACTCTGGGCAACCGTCTTCGATGAAGCCGGTTTGCTGTTTAACTTGATGTGTATGCGCTACCATAGCGACTGCACCATAAAAGTACTGAAATCCCTTGTGTATGAATTACCCCTATCTACTGCTCTCTAAGATGGTGGATTCGAGCATGAATCCGAGACGTAAGGCGAATCAAATTTTTGCCCTAGCGATCGCGCCTACCTTCTCAAAATAGGCACTCATGCCGTCTGGCAATCAACTTCGATCGATTAACACCACGCCAACGTGATTGAGATGTTAATTGCAGTATCGTCGCAGGGTCCTTTCCTAACGAAGAAATATATACCCTTATCGTGGGAAACGTTTCGTTTGATTGATTTGAATTTTTTTACTGTGGCTAATTCTTTCAGAAAAAAGTTTGAGTCAACTTCCTCGCCGGAACAGACGTTTTGTTCGCCTGACGTTTCGGATTCACATTTTCGCGGCCACCTTCAGTGAACGCAGCGAGAATAAGATTTCACAGAATGATGGGAGTAACAATCGAGTTAAATGTTAGCCTGGTTTTTAGTTTTCAGTCGATTTTTTTTACAAGATAACAAAATAACTGACATTGTGCCACAAGGAATATTGGGAGTCGTTAACAAAAGCTGCAGGTATCATCATATTTTTTTACCGCGCCGGGCGTTGCTTAAAAAGTAGTACTGGAGTATCGGTCCCATCCCATACTATGCCTCCCTTCCCCCAACTCCCCGCGACAGTCTACAAAACTGTTCCCTGAGAGCCTTTAAATTCAAGCTTCCCAGTAAACGTCAGGTCAAATATGCAACTTTGCATTGTTTAGCAAAATTCGAAAACCAATATTGCCTTCTGGAACGTGCGCCTTCTGAGGGGTGCAGGCGCATCCTAACCGTTGATGCAGTTTACGTCGTCAATTTCTTTAATTTGTTAGAATTCCAGTCCTTTCTATATGTCAACTCTCCTCCACAGCGCATGGATGTTACTATGCGCCGCCATCTGATGCTGATTGTCGAGTACTTCTATAACACAGCCAATAAAATGAAGCTCTAAGTAAAACTGGAGTGTTGACTGAAATCTACGAAGTTACTCCCGAAGCTATTTTAGAGCAGCTAAAAAAAGATATGCTACCGGGTATTGTGTATGGCGTCTGTGACATCGAACTAGACAAAAGAAGAGCCAGCCCGATCAACATATTTGGATTTTTAGGATAAAATTCTTGACGTTCTTTGATCTGTCAGTATTTTTTTCAACTAATATTGTACTTTAATAGAATTGTTCTTTATTGTTTTGATGTTATTGCTTTTAACAGCAGATAATTGTCTACTTCACCGATTACGGCAATGCAATCGAATTGTTCGGTAAAAGTGCGCTCTCTGTGGTTTTGGCAGCTGATGATACAAAGCTAAATCTTCTAAACTCATTTAAGGCTTAATATCCGCTACTAGGATGGAGAATTTGAAGGCGCTGCATCTAGAAAAAAAAACGGTTGCAAGGCAAGGTCCGTCCGCCGACCCCCGCTATGACCCTCTAGGCGAACCAGCTTTAATCTTAGCTACTTTTCTTAAGCGAAGGTTCACGTTTATGGAAAACAGAACGGGTATTTTACTTCATTGTGAACGTTTGTCAAGCCTGCCGTGCGAAGTTTTTAATCGCGCTTCGAGCGCACCACTGTAGGGTAAGCATTATTGCGATCTGCATCTATTAAACCTGGCTCATGCGCTCATCGAACTTGTTAGAAATGACCACTTTGGACAACCAATACCTCTGGAGAGGTCGCTTCAACCGTCCGAGGGGATGTCATTGCCTCGCCTTGCCATTGCACCCATGCTCATCTCTAGTCGTTTGACTTTGTTTTGCCGTCAAGAGGGTGTGGCCGGTGTGGGATGAGGGAGTAGGGTAGGTGAAGCGCATGTCGCCGTCGACTCGCCTCATGGAACAGTGGTGAATTTCGTTGCTTGCGACGGTCGTGCTTCACTTCGCGTCTCAATTGTGGGTATTCGGAGTCCTGGATAGTGTTATTTTAACAAAACGGTCTACTAACAAACTGCAGTAGCAGGTTTAGCTAATTTAGAAGGAATGTTTTATTGGCTAGTCTGCAACGAAGCATGAACAGGGAGGCGCATTGCTTGTTCATAAACTTCTCTGGTAAGTCGGCTGGTTTCGTGTTCAGTTCTTTGGTACACGTAATTGTGAATTAGTTTACCACCACGAAATACTAGTTTCATTCTCTGCGTTCTTTCCTTCCCGCAACCATGTGGAGGTTTTTGCAGTACAGCTCGGCACAGCTCGTCGTGCCTACGCAAAACTTTATTAGCAATAGGGAAAGACCCCATCAAATTAGCCGCGTACATGAGATTTGGGACCGCGATTTATAAGATTCTTACACTAGTTTACAATCAAAGCACATTGTTTGCCCCAAAATGTACCTTTATTCAGGAGGGCTCAAAAACCTCTCTTTCTTCTTCTTCCCAATTCTTCGCTGACATCTGAGAAAAAGCTGTCCAATCTGATGATATTACGGCGTCATTCGACATGCTCTGCCTATTCACTTCTATCCCACCAGACACACTGACGTAGGGATAATGGCGTGGGTAGTCGAGAGCTGCTGATGGCCCGGGTTAATGACAGCCAATTCGTAGACAGACATTGATATACCACCTTCCCCGCTATCACAAGCTGCCATGAAGCATCTAGATGGCGCGGCTTTGTTTCCAGTCAAGAACACATGCCTTCACCTCACCACCGTTCAACAGGTAGTGCGACTAGCTCCAGCCAAGAACTCAGCCGCCCTCCCTCCCCCCCTCTCTCCCATTTTCACCCCCCGCGGTCCAAGTGTTATTGTGCTCAGGGTGTGCTCCGGCATTGGTCCGAGAGCCCACGTCAGTATGCAGCTGCCGCTCAGCCCTTTTTTGGAATTAATAGTCAGTTGAGCAAATCCCTGTCTATCGCCTCTTAATGTCCACTTCAGGCGGATATCGAGCTCAATCCGGAGGACCTGGAGTGGGAGTTCTTCCGCGCGTCGGGAGCCGGTGGACAACACGTAAACAAGACGGAGAGCGCCGTTCGCGTGCGTCACCAGCCCACAGGTTTGGTTGCTGCCTGTCAAACCGATCGCTCACAACATGCAAACCGAGAAGCAGCGCTCAAACTTCTAAAGTCCAAGTAAGCACCGCAGGGCAAGCTTTGCCCACAGATTTAACCCTGGTTAAACCTCGTCTGGGCCGCGCGTTTGCTGCCCACCGCGATCCTCGACACGTTTTAACTTTTTATAGATCTATTACGCGTCAAATTTATTGCCTGTTCGGTAACTGATTCGTTCATTTGGCCTGTTTGAACGTGTTTTGGTAGGTTTTTCGACCCATCGGTTGAGCGTTAGTTCAGAAGATGTATTTTCTCCACTGACCAGTGGACTTTGATAATTTGATCTCCAGATAATCACATAAGCGTGGAAAGTAAACGTCTAAAACATGCCTGTAAGTTCTCTGTTGACAAAACGATTAAAATAACGTTCAAATTACGTACTCCGCGACTAAAGTATACTATTTCGTGGACCGCACGAAATACAATAGATATTAAGTCCTGAGGAAGCATTCCAAAGTAGCCGTGGCTCACCGCTTTTGAACGGAGATTGCAGTCAGTGAAGAAACCTTACTCTTAGAAATAGCAAGGATGTCTTGTATTGCCGCCTAAACAGGACATGGGAAAAGGAACCACCCACAAGTGGCTTTGCGGTAAACTCCAGGTGACTTATGTTTAGGATAAAGTAAGGGTTAGTATCAAGTTTTGAGTTAGATTTAAGTTTGAGTTTGGGGTCAGAGTTCGAGTTAGGGTCATAATTAGGCTAGGGGTTAAGGTGATTATCGTGTTGACTGTAGAGTAGGGCTAGGGTTAAGATTAAGATGACAGTTTAGTCTTATGTTAGGGTTAGTGTTAGCGTTAAGACACGGGTCTATTTATCCTTCCTTAAATTCACCGTAAAGCTACATATTTTAAGCGGGTGTGGCGGTTCCTATTTCTGTGTCCTGTTTAGGCGGCCATACAAGGTATCTCTACCCGGTTTTTTTTCGAACGAGGGTTTACTGGAGTAGCAGCAGGCTACGCTTTCAAGAGTGAACGTCCTAGAGAATAGCGACGAGTAGTTGAAGTCATCCTCATAAAGATTACCTCTTCCTGAAGCTGCCTTCACTTTCTCATTACACAAACGACTGACTCATTCCAGTTAATCTGCTAGTTCTCGGGAAAAAGATTCGCCAAGATCGTCGATACTAAGCGTTGACGTCTTGAAGGTCGGTTTCCATGGGGATCTGCAACCCCTCCTCTCAGGTAGGCGATTAAACGCAGACCACTGGTAACTAATCGCCAACGAATAGGAGTCTGCAATACCAATGGTCGTCTACTGCAGATGACTGGCGCAGGACACACTAATGTCAACCATCAACGCCACCTTTCGCCTTCACGACCGCAAAATTGCCCCACAGATGCAATCTCGATCAGGTCATCAGCAACTGTTACACTACCAGTTCGTCAGGAAGTGAGACCATCTTGGCGTGCTTGTGACAAGGGTAATATATGCTGCCGAATGCCGACCTTTTAGCATCTAGTTGTCTCTAATATTACTTTGCCAATCCAGCTAGAGGCAACCGTACTGGATTATGCCGACCGCAGACAGTCCTTCCAGCTACGTGCTTCTGGAGGACGCTGCCTGAATCACTGCCTTGGAAGTTCTCGAGCCCGCACGCAGACAACGTGGAGACTGCTTAGAAAAATCCGACGCCTGATGTCCGAAAAAAACAGCTCCAGAAATCCTATGTAGACCGCTGCACCACCAGAAACAGGGATGCATTCTGCCAGTGCAAACACCAACTGCAGTAGAGGTTGACTGATATGCACAACCATCCTCCACTTTGCATGACAAAGGCAATCCAAAGATACGTATTACGTATCTTTACGTGTTACGTATACGGTGGAAAATTAGAGGAATTCTTCGTGACCGCTAAGGCAGTCTATGTCCCTCAACCCACCGTAACCACCCAACTCAGACAAAACTACCTGTTGTCTAAACTGTGCAGATTCTAGGACGCTGGCAGAGCACCTTGGGTGTGTCCTAATTTGCCCATCTTCGGCCGTTCAGAAAGCAGTCAACAGACTGCCCAAAGGTCAGGGTGATCGCTCGCCCTTTCAATAGGTTTCGTAACAGCTTTTCGGCAGCAAAGCTCACTCGTTCAACGTGCTTTTAGTAGAATTCTAAAAATGCGGCCGCCAACACCCTTTGGACAGTTTAACTTCGCTGTTTTTGGATAGATGGAGACGGAGACAGTTTGCACAGGACTTCAACGACGCTGCCATTGTGTGCTTTTTACACGAAAATGCGACCGAAAAATCCGAGGTAGATATAAAAAAATTTCGCTTGTCAGCGTAACTGCTAAGATTTTCGCCTGCATCCTCCGAAATCGCCTGGTTGCACATCTAGAGGATTGGCCTCTCCTGTGACTCATCCCAGTTTCTTGGGACATCATGAATCATTCGAAATAATTTTTAAGCTGTGGCAGTTACAGAAAAAAATTTCAGAAAACGGGAGGTAGTCTCACTAACGCCTTTGGGCCGCGACGGATTTTGCGAACCCGTGATAAAATATAGGTGTCCAAGGAGGTTCACGTTGATGCTTATGTAAGTTTACGAGGACATAAGGGTGCCCATTACGACAGTGAATCATCCTCGGAAGCAGGTAAGATTACAAAAGGGGGAGGGAACGCGACTGCGTACTTGTCGCAACCCTGTTCAGTTTTGTGGTAGCTGTAGTGGTAATGAAGGCCCTTAGTCCACAGCGACCCTATTTTGGCATCATCTATCCAACCGACGAATAGCTGTTCAATATCTGTCCTAGTTACGCTGTGACAAAGGTCTCCAAGATCCTGCTAAACGTTTTATTTGCTGGAGATTGTGCGTTGAACACAAGTGAATTTGGCCTTCTCAGCTTTCGCTTAAAAATAAACACGGAAAAATAAGTCGCTATGCAACTGCATGCATTCAACAGTCCATCAATCGCAATCGATTATAACCACACTGAAGCGAGAGGGATACAGCGATGACTCGTGTTTGAATTTCTTCATTATGAGGTTTGCTTGCGATACATCCACCTCACGCTTTTCCAACGCTCACCGTACTTTGCTTACAATACAAATCAGGACGCTCAGATTGGTTGGGGTTGCTGCGGCTGACAAGGCTAAACGGCCCATCAGCGAGTGTCACACACGACCTGGTTCCTCACCTCACGCGTCTTATGCCTCATTTAATGGACCCTGCATGTCGCATGAACGAGTGTCTCATAGAGGCCACAGTAAGGAGCAATGGACAACCCTCATGATAATTCCTACAGGTCAAACCCAATGATAAATGTATTGGCTTTCCATGACGAAATATGCTTAAAAACCGATCTCACTATCTTTTATTCACGTTGGTAAAAAAAAACTGGAGCCCTGCCGATATTAACCTGCATGTAAATTAAATTATAGTTAATAAAAATTGCTACGAATTAACTGTATGCCTTCCTAGTACCTCATCCGTTTGGTGGCAATATTGAATCAAGATAGCTGAGGCTTGAACACGTTGTCCGACCGAAGATTTTCTGTCTTTTACGCGTGCCACAACATGCCTTGCTGTTCTCCATAAACGGACTTGATTTTGCACACTCGGAGAATCGTATGCATAAGGGATTCGAAAAAGCGACAGGAAGAGGGTATCACTGCATCCAAGAGGCCATGTTCCGACTTTCGTGCCTTGACTCAAACCGTATTGGTTACTAGATTTCTCATCAAATAGTACCAGTACCAGTACCAGTACCTTCCCGTTTTGGTTATTTTTTTTTATTGTCGATCATCGAGAAATTGCTCCTTAGCGTTCTTGCATTCCAGACAATAGCCTCCCCCGTTCAGCTGAGACTGCCGAAACGATTGCCTGAGATGGTTTGCTTGGGTATGGTTTCCTGTAGTACCTGCATTCGAAGGTGGGTGTCTGCACGGCACACCGATTCATGTTTCGAGGATCAGGCCTGGTGACAAATGAATCGTCACATATTTGCTGGCGATCACTATTATCCATTTATTAGTACTGCTATGATTTGTGACCCTTTTAGAGGCAATATGTTTGCCGGATCGGTGCTGAGCACTGTCTAAAGGCAGTACTGCCGCGTAATTCGTGACTGATTCTTCACCAGACCCGATAGCCTGCTTGCATCGCAGTTGGTCCTCGCTGAAGTTGATTCCACTATCCGTCAACTGTTGACGGTTACAGCAACAACAATAACTGACACCTATCTCCC
This sequence comes from Schistocephalus solidus, assembly GCA_017591395.1. Lineage (NCBI taxonomy): Eukaryota > Metazoa > Platyhelminthes > Cestoda > Diphyllobothriidea > Diphyllobothriidae > Schistocephalus > Schistocephalus solidus. The sequence continues at coordinate 172,065 of WEDG01001166.1, read as the reverse complement.
GAAGTTTCATTCATCCTGCTCGACTATGGGTATCTGATGCTTCTCTAACTTTTATTTTCCTCGCTGATCAAAAGACATAAACTACCTCAACTTTGATGGCGCGTTATAAACCGTAGCTCGGCAGGTTTCCAACGACGGGCAATAGGTCTTTGTCACTAACTTTTATGGCTGCCCTCTTCTATGGTAGCTTCGGGTCGTCCTGCGAATTGGAATAGTTTGTAGGAACGGTTTAGTATGTCGCACGTGTAGATGTGAATTCAGTCTCGCCAATCAGTGCATTCTTCGGCTGCTCCACAAATATCCCTTCCCAGTCTTACTGACATTCATTTGCCCTTTGGAACTTGACAGATATGGGAAGATCAAGTGAGGTAAATAGGACGGATTTCTGCATTGCTGTAATTTGATTTGCGCACCTTTGAGCAGTGTTTGTCGTTTACGACATGCGAACCCCCATTATTCCTTTAAATTATCCTAAAACCAATTGATGTTGGGTTAGTTTATTGCACCCGTAAGTGTCTTTTAGATCCCGACCGCTGTATTCCATGAAAATGCCACACACCTGATTTAATCAGACTTCAACTAATTCAATACTGTGCTAACTGTGTGTGTAGTGCACTCTTACGGATGTCGCTGTTGGCGACATCCGCCTCTAGCTCGTGTATTTACCTGAAAGATTTTTCTTTGTTCGCCGTCATTATTTGAAGCGGTTGGCCCAGGCTTCGAAAATCTGGCTTCAACAGAAAGTTGGCATGGGCCTGAACTGTGCTGCTTTTGTCTAAGAACTTTGCCAGAACTTTGTGCAATAACGAAACAAACCAGCATGTGCTGGGGAAACTGCAATCCAGGCAGAATTGCATTCTGCTGCTAGTCGTTTTCTGCATGGGGTTTTTGCTTATTGTAGCTGACTCAAAACAACCGAAGAAACACTGTACAACCTTTTGGCTTATTTTTGAGCCTCGTCTTCGCTTAATTGTGACTCATTCTTCGGTTTCCACCACCATTCTCCGCCTCAACATTTCAACAGAAGTTCATATGCTTTTCAGCCTCCAAGGTGGCCTGTAAGCATGCATTTATGGACGCAACTCTGCGACCGGAGACAGTTGTCGTGGTTACCTTCGCAAACCTTTTGCCACCCTGTACTGACTTCATCGAACATGTTGAAGCTTGAAAGGTGTCACCATTCGATATCCCACCTCTGTGGCGTATTGCCGAAAGACCCGAGATTTCGGTTAAGTTATAGTTCGACCTCCAAAAAAACCTTAAGTCCTTAGAATGTCTTCATGCATCCTATGCAATAAGTCTCCCTTGGTAGAACTCTGACGAACGCTTTTTTATTTTTCATGCCGAAGCTATTACGGTTACGTTAATAATCACATTTTTGAAATATGTCATTATGTTTGCTCGTATCGGATTAGAGATCACGAACAGAGGAAAAATTGCTGGAGGTAGAATAACCGGACCCACAGAACATTGCTAGCAAGGCCAACGGTGTTTCGGGAAGCGCGGTAAAAGGGGTTTTATGAGTAGAGCAGAACGAGGAAGCAAAAAACCAACGAAAAAGCAAACGAAGAAGGTAGGGGTAAGTACACCCTAGTTACCCACTATAAATAAGCTAAGTGGAACCCGCAGGATTTAAGGGAAACAGAATAGCTACCCCATGGGTGAAGGGCAAGGGAATCGTCCTCCCGGATCGGTCTTAGGGCAAGCACACCTGAAGGACGAAAGTTAAACACGTGAGAATGAAATCAGGGGACAGGTAATACAGAGTCAATGTTCTCAATGGGTTCGGATATTGTGCTTCCACCAAAAATGGTTTGTTGTGGCCAGGATTAATTGGTGCTGTGAGGAGGGGAAGAACCAGGATTGGTGGTCTGCTGTGGGCACACCCTGGCCGCTAATATCTCAACACCGGAGCTCACTTGCGATCTTGTTTTACATGACCTGTCCATTTGGACTCGGTTTTCAGCCGACTTGAAAACAGATCTCCAAATGCAAATTGACAACCGCTAATGGGTTGCTCTAGCACCCGTACTATCGTGGAGACTTGAGAAGAAAATAGAAGGGGGATCGAGGTGGAATGCTATCGAGTTAAATCATTTTCCTCGGTATAAATATAAAAAGCCGTGGACAGCAGAATGTATTGGAACCAATAACTTCCGCAGCGGCTAATTAACTGGAACCGATCTCTGCATAACATAGGTAAGGAATAAGAAGCGCACAGCAGTTTATATTTGTACAGAAAATCAATACGTAACCACAAGGGCATTGTTTAACTGTACAGAGAATAATCGATGAAAATGGTAACTTAAAGCCGCACTATAGAAAAGAAAAGAAGAGTGAATGTTAACATACAACAAGGCGGTAAGTAAATTTAAGGCCTGAAGATTACCAGGACACTTTAAGGTTTAATTCTTGGTCCAGCTGTCTGCATAAGTCTGGTTCCTCCCGCCGTACGTAGACTGCTTTCGGGGTTGTTTGTGCTCGAGCAAGTACTGAGAAGGCTGTTTTAGGGTGAACAGACTGACCTCTATCAAGATGTTTCGCAATTTAAGAGCAAGGTATTTTATTTTCCTGCTTTAAAAGCCATTTAGTCAAATGCTCAACTGTCCTGGCTGCCAGTTGCAGTTTATTTCGCCCAACATACTTGCATCCACAAGTGCATATGAATTCATCACAGCAGTTTGGAGTGGCCTGCAATGGCAAGGCGTCTTTTGTCCGTTTACTTGGAATACTTTTAGTAGGACTGAGTAATATATGCGCGGTTGTATATTACGTTCTTTCTATGGTTCACCGTAACCGTCCCTTAATGATATTCTAACTGTTGTCACCTTTAATGAGATAGGATATAATAACGGCCTTTTTGGGAACTGAATATTCCGTCAATTTTTGCCATAAAGGTTTGCTGTACTTTTGGATGAAGCGCGCTGGATAGCCATTTATCTCACGTCATTACGGCACAGCGACCAAATTACACGGTTTTCCCTAGTTTTCGCGCTCTCGTTGATATGCGTTTTCTGGCCTTGTGGGTTCTATAGTCTTTCCTACTAGGAAATGATATTTTTATTGAGTGCCCATGAGGACACTGTCGGTCGCCTAGTTAGTCAAATGAAGTGTAGTCACGACTAAATGCGAATGTTTGCATTCCAGGTAGGTGTACAAGTAAAGATTAAGAAGAAGAAAAGAAGACAGAAAGGAAGTTAGAAAGAAAGAAAGAACAAGAAAAAGAAAAGTTGTTCGCTCGCCGGAATCATGGCTTTATTCGTCTTAGTCTGAGCATACGACAGTTCGACCGTCGTAGTCTGACGAGGTCCACCGTACGCTCCACTGAAGGGGATGCAGGGACGATGACTTGCGCGAGATTTAGTTTAAAGTGATAATAGACTTGCGCTGCATCTACCGCACCCTCTCCTCCCCCACCTGAGCCCGGTGTCATGACACAGTCAAAGAAGACCGGAGATGGGAGAGGGCGCAGGTGGCTGACGTGGCCGGAGCCAGAGCTGCACCAGTCTTCACGGATCTTCTCCATGCCGGTTTATCCTGGGCGAGGTCCTCCCAGGTCGCCGGGTTTTTTTTGCAGTTTCTTCAGAGATTTCTTCAAAGTGTCCTTGTAGCGTCGTTTTTGACCTCCCTGTCGGCGAGCACCCGTAGCGACATCTCTCTACAAAAATCGTTTCGGTAGTCGCTCGTCGTCCATTCTCATCAGGTGGCCGCTCCATCGCAGTTGCTTTTGCCTCAGCATGGCGTGGATGCTGAGGGTTCCTGTTTGCTCCAGGACTTCCGTGTCCAGGATCCTGTCTTGCCATCTCAGCTTCAATATTCTGCGAAGACAGCTGAGATGGAAGTGATTCAGCTTCCTGGCTTGGTTCGAGTAGATGGTCCAGGTCTCCGCTCCGTAAAGGAGTGTCGTCAAGACGACGACCTTATACCTCTTCAGTTTGGTTTTCAGGTGAATACAGTGGAGATTCCACTTGGAGGCCTGCAGCTGGCCGAAGGCCTGACTAGCTTTGGAGATCCGTTGGGCAACCTCGTCATCGATTTTCGTGTTGCGTGACAGCGTGCTTCCCAGCTAAGCGAAGGTTTCCACGTTTTTTTTTAATTGAGCACCGTTGAAAGATTCGGGTAGCATTTTAGTCCGCGCCGGGTGGCGACTGGGGCATGACAACCGTTTTGGCTGTACTACTTGTTAATCCGAAATTGGCGCAGCCTGCGGCGAAGAGGCCCATTCTCCTTCAAGGTGTTAAGGGCACAGTCTTCCGTGAAGAGCAAGTCATGGACTCTACCAGTAGACACGCGGGTTTAAGCCTAGATACGCCGACTGTTGAGAAGGTGCCCGTCAGTTCTGTAGGCGATGCGGATCATAGGCTGCAACATAGGCAAAGGCAACACCAGCGTCACGTCGCTCTGCCTTTGGCCGGCCGCTCCAGAAAAAGGTGTAGCCGGCACCCACCTCCAGCTGATCCTGCTCAGAGAATCGTGTCTCGCTGGGAGCAGCAGTGTCCACTTTGAAGCACGCCATTTCCCGGGCGACTAGCGCCGTCCTCCGTTCCGGCCGGTTGGTCCTAGGATTGTGTAAAAGGGAACGAACATTCCAGACTGCTAGTGTGAGTAGACTCACCCGAGCAGCCTGGAGGGTATGGGAAGAGGGATTGGGACGGGGGGGTATTGTTGTTTGTTTGAGTTTTACGACCGCGTATTTTGCGATCTGTGAGCCGCGGCTGGCTGCAGAAGACGTGATATCAAGCATTTGTTTAGGACAACTTTTCTAGCCCCTTCCTCCGCGAGGAGGCAAGCAGTTCTGTCTCTTAATAGGGCTGCTCGGACATCCCAGACGGCTGTCGAACTCCACTATGAGTCATGGTTTTGTTTTAGTGGGAGAGCGACCCTAGTTAGCCTGGGCCGCCTACGGGGTTGCTGTGGCCCCCAACGTATGACTTTTTGAGAGGGGGGAGGTAGGAAGTTCGGAAGTCAGACATACCGAGCGTGGAGGCACACACAACACCGGAGACCCTCACCTGGTTTAGCCCGCCGGTTATGACGGTTGCCCGGGGTGTGGCCGCTGGGAAGAACCCAACTTCGAGGAGCCATAGGTTAGAGTTGGGTACCAGTTAGAGGCGGCCACGGGATTATTCACCACCTGTACGAGACAAATGGAGTGACCAAATGCTATGTTCGTGGTGCTAACCCTAACTAGTACATCTACATCCCAGTCTGAGCATACAGAGTCTTGCACAATCACCTCCAGACAGGCGGCACTGGTGTTCGATTATCCCCTGTCCCCAATAACTGTAGCTTGTTCTTTGCTTCCGCTTTTATCTGTGATGATGAATTTCAGTAAGAGTTCGAAACCTCAGACGAATAAAGCCACGATTCCAAAGTGTAGTCATTTGGGCGTCGCTGACCGGTTTTGCATTTCTACAGTCAGTTGTTGGGTACGTTAGTAGATACTAGCTAGTTTCTGCAGTTAAATGGGAGCGGGTGGAATTGACGGGACAAGCTTTGCTTTTGGCCATGGGCTCAGCGCCCACGAATTAATGCCAAGGTTCGAGTCTCAGGAGATGGCAGGGGCAAAGGAGAAGCCTGTTGGAGCACCAGAACAATTTGTTTATTATTCTGAGCTTTCAAACTTCTGTAGGACTCCACCGTCAGAGATAACAGCAGCATCAAAACAGGTGCCTCAAATCAAAACAGGGGCCACAAATCAATTAATTCTTGATGGCGCAATTCGAGAGGTGATTGCACAGGGATCTGTACGCGGATGCCAAATCGATACTTTGAAAAGACTTTTCCTTAGATCAGGACCCGTTTTGCCGCACATGCATACGCTTTATTCAAATGCTTTCTAAAGTTTGTTCCTAAGGACTCAAAACGTCTCTTTGGGGAATACACGACAGTAATCCGCAAAATGACAATTAAAAAGGGAAGAGACGGTAGACGAGACGAGGTTACAGCAGTGACCCTTATGCAACTGACTGGCGGCTTGCAGTTACTGTAACTTTTCCAGCGCTGTCTTGGTAAGTGCGGGCTCAAGTGTCCTCTGACCAACGAAATTTATGCCCTAGGTTTTTTCGCATACCGTAGTTTTCTTAACTCAAGGAAAGTCTGTCAGGCTTAGCGATTTTGTTTGTCGAGTAAGGTTCCATAAGCGATCCTCCTACCCATTATTCTGCTATTTAACAAGCTCCCTTTTTTTCTCTAAAGCCGTTATCACACCCTCCTCTAAACCCGTTGTGTGACAAAAAGAGCTCCATACTCACCAGATCCCGTAAACACCACGATGCGCTCACGTCAGTGCGGTATCCCTACCGGAGGACTCTCCGTAGTCACACGATAGTTCGACTGTCGATTTCGACGACACCGTACGCTCCACGGAAGGGTGGTGCAGGTACGGTTACGCACGTGGATTAGTTTTAAGTGATAGTAGCCTTGCGCTGAAGCTACGGCACTCCTCCTCCTCCCCCACCTGAGCCCGCTGTCATGACAGAGTCAAGAAGACCGGAGGCGGGAGAAGACGCAGGTGGATGGCGTGGCCGGAGTCGCCCTTGGGCGTACCACCACACCTGGCATAAAGGCCACATTAAGTAGGAACCATTGCAGCCTGACTCTCAGTCCGCCAGTCAGCCACTCCAAATAACACGCATTGGACTGACTGCGAGTTCTGAGTGTAATTGTCCGTTGGCACCCTTTCAACCAACGTCGCTTATCGCCCCATGATATACTCTAACTCAGCTCATACATGCAACAGAGGAGCCACATGAAGAAGGAGCCAAGGATGATACTTGCCTCTCAATCAGCTATGCAGATTGAGAGCATGTTTTTTGTGGTGTTGCGTATGATCATGTTAGGTGCAGAGGCTGATGAGGAGAGATGTAGTGTTGTGTTATAGCCGGCGGTGTTTTATCTCAGGTTTTCATGAAGACGCATGTGACCTAATAGGCCCATGCAGTATGTGAATGTGCGTGCGGACAGTGCGGACAGTTGAGTCGAGTGCGGCAGGTTTATGTTGGTGCTTTTGGCATAGGTTCGCCGGTCTCTGTGCTATGAATTCGCAAGTGAACGACAAGGACAATGCGTGATGTGCATTTGCGGTGACAATGAGGAAAAGATAGGTTGGGAGGTGCTGAGTCTGCGGAGGCTCCGCTGCTGGTACTGGCAATCGAGCTTATGGGTGGAATATGGGAAGTGTTGATGGGTGCGCAAGATGTGTTGGCGCGAGAAGACCTATGCGGCTCGAGTAGCCGGAAGCGCCCCTGGGTGTGCAACCACCCCCCCATATTCGGCATTTTTTATGGGAGCGCAACCCGAATAACGCCTGCCGTGCCCTACTGTAGCCCCCGTATTGGTCCAACGCATCGACAACGTTGCCCGTTTATGTAATCGTTGTGAGATAACATGGGTGTGCTTTCGGTTTGAGCCTTTTTCGTCGTTCTCTTGAAAGGTGCTAGACAAAGAAGTGCTGTGGTACATCAATAGTCACCGAAGGGCTCTTATCAGACAATTTATCATGCTTGACGCTTGTGACTCGCGCCGACTCCGAGCTAAGTATCTTTCATGAGGTCTTTTGCCAGCGATCTAGCGGTGGCAGTGTGAGCAGCAGGGTGCACTTCTGCACTACTTCATCAAAAGTTGATACTGAGGGTTACTTATCATGTTGTGCGGCAGAACAAACCAACCGTGGTGTTTAAACTAAAAAAAAGAGTACGAATGCTGCTAGGGGTATTTTTGCTTCTCTAATTTTTAGCCCCCCCCCTAGGCTGCCTGGCCAGGGGAGTGGGGGTGTTTGTCTCAAGATAGTGTTTTGTGCTATGCTCACCTTTTAGGCCAAGTTTATACAAACGTCGTCTCTCTAACTAGGTGAGGACTGAGGAATTAAAGACGGGGGCTAACGATCTTCAGGTCGAGACCTCAGTCCTTTGATCAGGTGGGCGAATGCACTCGCGCAGAACTGCTGTCACGAACAGTGTACAAAAACCCACGTAGCACACGAGCCGCCCACTGCGCATCCACGAAGGTTATATTTCGTTAAGGAAAAGCCCGTTCCTCGAAAGAAGACATAGTTGGATTTAAAAATAATTATCTATTAGATATGAAATGCTTTATTTGACCCCAAACCCTCAAATAAAAAACTGATTTATAACGGGTTGGTTATTTAGGGCTTAATATAACTGTCAGCAGAGAATGGACGTATAATGCACGGAGAAAATAATGCCGTACAATTATAACTGGGAAGTGTAGGTGTTTTGTTGATTTTTTTGCGTCTGGCTGACATTAAAACTGCCAAGTTGTTTACGGTAGACGGGACTATTAAATGATCTAACACAGCATCCAACTTCTCCTGCACTGAACAGTGTTTTCTTACCTTGTGCCATTTTTTTATTCCCGCAGATACTTTCTAACGGATTTAGGTGTGGCCTGTTAGCAGGAATGAAAAAGTTAGCAGGTTGTAGGCGAAGAGGCTGGTTATGGTCTAAGAAATTACGTTATGCTCATGGGATAAATCAAAATCCTTTAGGCGGTGAACGGGAGCATTATTCTGCAACATTACGGTGTTCAATCGACGTCGGTGAATGAGACCGTGAATGAAGGCATCCCTTACGATGGCGATAAACAGCGCACTATTACTCGTCTCCTTTATCGACTGCCAGGTTGGTCGCTCTCTGAATTTGGGGGCCAGCCAAACTGCCATGCGTCGACAGTTCTTGAAGCTGTCAACATGCTGTGTTCGTGGCTACCTGAGTCGATTTCGGAGACGATGCCTTTCCAGAATGATAGTCGATGATCAATATACTCCTGAGCAAATAAAAACCTGTAATCAGGTTCCTACTTCAACATGACTTCGCCCTATCATTTTCTTATGAAGGCCGAATTCATTCCTCCTTTTTATAATGATGCGTGTTGTGAACTTGCCACAAGCCTCAATAGTCACCCGTCTAACAACGTCTCGATCGAATCCCCAGATGAGAACTCAGCAGCAAGGTTGGAAGAAAAGCAGCGCATAACCGTGTGCCCATAGCGTATTTTTAAGGCAAACAAGGAACGTGCGAGAAGGTACGCTCTCGAACTGCAATCGGAGCAATCAGATGTGTCCTGCAGGGGTAGCATCTCGACTGGTGTTCTACCTCATTCAACATACTGGGTAGAACTCTCATCCTGTCGATAGCTTATGGGAAATCACCACGCGTACAACCTGTGGGCGGATCGCCACTGCGGCGTGGTTAGGAGTCGGTTAGGGTGCCTCCTCCTAAGAATGCATCGAGAACATTGAAATATATTCCTAAGAGGTATATAGGTGTACTTTTTAGTATACGATTAACAAAGTCGTCATCCTAGTTGCTTCTGAGCCGGGGTTCACCTTCCATAACTCTAGGCATTGTTCTATTATTAATAATTCTCTAGAGTATGACCCGGTCAATAGGGAAAATTATTTGCTAGCGACTCATGCGGCAGCCCTTCGGCTGCGAATTTCCGTATGTGCTCAAGATCAACGTCCGGCGAGTAGTGCTATCACATCTTCATCACACGGCTTGACGCGGGAATTTGACAAAATTTTGCGGGTACTCACTATATGTTTGCTTCCGCCTTTCGATTCTCGATGCGGCGAACGAAAATACCGTCAAACAAGTTTAGTACTGCTTTTTGTGGCATAAAATATCACAAATTTGTAAAGCACAATTTGTAAAGCAGAATTCCCTAGTATTTCTTGAAAAAAATGGGATTTCTCGTACCTGCCTTTACCTGATTTTCATTGACATAAGATCCGCTTTTCCGGCTTCCGAGGACACTTTTCTTGCCTCCATTGATATTCTTTTTATAGCACAATCCGCACAAACAACAAATTGTGAACTGTGATATTTACTAGCAGAAACATCCGACTTCGCCTAAACCTAGCCCGTTTTCCTCCCCTTAAACAGATGTGAAATGTATTCTTCTTTAATAACGAATATTCTGAGTCTCAAAGCAATTAAAACTCAAAAATAACAACAAATATGTCGAACTGCCCATTTAAATTTCGATCAGTCTTTCATGAGTTAGGACAACTTCACCCACTAAACAGCAGGTACCGTCATTTTCATTGTTCACAGGTTTATATTTTATGGGAGCTTCTTTTGCGATCATCAAGCTGCCATTAATTCCCCAAAATTATCTACAGAAAATGATTTAACATATATGACCATCCCGTTCGTGCCGCACAGATTCCTGTCTTGCACGGCTCATTGAGGGAATCTTTTCTGTTTGACTGATAACAGTTTTCTATTGTAATGCTCAATTTCGTCTCTGACTGAATCCCCTGGCAGCTACTGTCAATTATTTAGGGTGGTAAGCGCGACACCTTTAAGGCATCTTTTTAATTTCCTTCACCTCTAGGAGGTAAATTATTCGTCCATAAATAGATATACTCTGTCGATTAAGCAAAGTAATTGACATGAAAGTTGACTAGTGTGATTCGATTTATTCTCTAGAAGACACATTGCATAACTTCCTTTCTTCTCACGGTTACTGACACATGGCTCGGCGCACCTGGTTCCTCTTCCGTAACTAAACTAGATTTCATGCTGATTCCCTGGTGTTAAAGAAACACTGTTTTTCCTTCCCCAGCTGATGCAGATTCGTATGACTCTCATCAGGAAGAATTAGCCGATAACATGCACCTGCTGCACTACAACAATATGCCCACAAAGATGACCGTGTGTCGCTACAGATAACCTGGCTCCTTGAGTTTATTGAATAATTGTGGGAAAAAGAGGATATTTCCATGACTGGGACGCCAGGATCGTTATGTTTAGCTTGGACTTGGCCATACTTGCGCTCTTCTTCAAGGAAGGTACTACAGAGTTCGATAACTACCGGAGTATAAATAGCATCAGCATTAATTCGACGATCTTAGCCTTTGCTATTCACGGACAGTTTCAGATTGTACGCCACCCTGTGACAAGGTTAGATTGGGCCGGGTCCGGATCTAAACGTGGATGCACTTACTAGGTATCTACACCGCCACACATTCTGGAATCCCATAAGGACTGTCGGCAACCAACGGCCCTCTGCTTTGCTCACTCTGGCACAGCGTTAGAGTCTGTTCACGGTGAGTTCCTGTGGCGAATAGTGAACTAGACGATCTTTTTGGCCAAAATTCACCGCTGTAATCAAGTCTTGTCATCGCTCCATCACGACGCTAGTGCTATTCCAAAAGATTCTCTCCCAATCGCTTGGTATTGGATGCATATTGTCCTGTTCTACTACGTAACTGACTTTTTTCTCGGAAGAGTCATACTTGGTTTTGAAGATATTGAATTCGCACTCAGACACTCACTAAGTGGTCTTAACTACACTGACGATATCACTCTGCTAGCGTCAATATATTATGATCTGTGGAATGTACAGTAAGGTATGTCACTCTTGAAATACTCTTGCCTTCACGTAAAACCTGTACTCAGTAGGAAACCGGTTCAAATAAAACGGTCAGGTGACATCTTGAAAAAAACTTTTTTTCTCTTCAGACTAGACATTCTCCGTGTAGTTAACTGTTTGAGGTTTGGTGCATTGCTTCAATATGCCTTTTCGAAGACTTAATGTGCTTTTTTGCTTTTACATTGTTCGATACGTGGTGGACCAATCTGAAGAGGATTTCGATTGATTTCGCAATTAGAGGCGTTACAAGAATAGAAAATATCATAAGTTCGCATATTAAGAGGTCAGGTTAGGACTAAGAAACTGGAATATTCTGGTAGAGTAGCACCCACCAATCTGCTTATGGAACGTACACTCCCCATGGCGTCTTGCTATCTCAACCTAAAGTCCTCACAGGCAGTCGCATAATTACAATTAACATCGAAAAAACAAGGCAGCCAGAATGGCTGTTTCTGGCTTACTGGCCGTCTTCAGCCAACCATACCTAACCTTAGGTTATGGGGAGTCTGCGAAGCTAATGTGGGTCTTTTGGTAATTGAGTGTTATGTAGCCCGACGCTCTACGGCTCCGTTTTGTCGATTTCTGATCGGATATGTTAATAATGGCGGCGGGACGCTCACCGCTCATGTTATGGGACGTGCTAGCCTCGTTCTGTCTTGTGGCTTAATCAGGAGACCTCGCAGGCAGTCGCACAGCGAATATTATTATATGTAGATAGCAAATGCAATCTTAGTCGTACATCGTGTGTCTAGAGAATTTTGCATCCCGAGAATTACTATTTGGTTTATGGAAACGACTCTGTTGAATCTCCTGGTGTTCTTGAAATATTAGTAAATACTTTGTGGATGTCAATCGATTGCCAAAATGATAGGTTTGGTGGTTCACATTTATTAAAAGAGATTTTTTAAATAAGGAGTGTTCTTTAACAATTTTAGCTACGTTATTAGTTTTTGAGTCTCCTGGCGGTTGAAGTCATATTTTCAGACTCACCTACATACGAAAACCAACCTCCAAACAATCTGGATATCCATGGCGAAGACTGCTTCTGTTCAGAGGGAAATCGTTCTATTATAAGTTGTCCCTTTCCATTTTGCAATTGAATTCGTACGCCTTTTATCGGGAAAAATGAAAAAATTACTGCCATAGACGAAAAAAACTACTTTTCTCTATAAACTGGCTCCTTTTTCACTATGCATGCAGAATTACGGGCTTCGCTCTCAGCTAAACCGATGTCCGTTTTGTTTATGAACTACGTATTGGCTGAAACTAGACCAAGGCCGCTTGATTGTGGGTGGTTACTTACGAAATATTCGCCTACGTTCGTGTATTATGAGTGTGGTGCGACAGGGAATGGCATGTAGGCCTTTGAGGCATAAGATTAGACGGACTCACATGTGATTTTCAAATTAAGAACTGCTTCTGGGGAAATATTGGGCATATTCGCATCCTGCAACACCTCATAAAGCGAATTTCAAGTTTTGCGAAGGTAGTTCTGGTGAATCTTGTCTAAATTTTAATACCTTCTGCTATAGAAACACAGAAATACGTAGATGAGGCCTGGGAAACTAGTAACATAAGAACTTGCCCAAATGCAAGTTAACTTTGATTTCCACGCCAAATCGTAAACATTTTCATATTTCATTTTCATGCTGACCCGCATGTACTGGGTATTTCTCAGGTCAGTCCTCGTGTATAATTGTCTATGTTGGGTGACGCACGATGACGACGAGTGAAAACTTAAGGTGTTTTCTCTGCGCTGTTTGAGAACAGTCTTTCCAGTTAGTTACGCCGACGTTGTCTCTACTAAGGCAGCCTGAAGTGGTTGCAAGTACATCACGTGAATATCGCAGGCAATCCAAGAAAGACAACTGATGTGGTTATTGCACGCCCCTCGTTGTCTGCTCCTTGATTTTGGCGTTGTTGTCCTCTGGCACCATTGCCTACCAGGGTTCATCTAAAAGTTCTGCGCAACACTGTTCGTCAAAACATGAAGGTAGTTCTTGAACCTGAGGAAGAACGAATGCGTCGGACTTTCCAGATCCGTTGCTGCGGATCGTCACGTGTAAGGAGGTATAGTCCGCAACATCATAGAGACCGCCTAGACCAGACAACATGATAATCATTTCACGCAAAAGCAAACTCCAGGCATACCTCACTTTACTTTGATGTACCATGTCCTGATGTTGAATGGAAGTAAGGATGAAGAAGAAAAGTAAGAGGTGGCGGAGGAGGAGGGGAGAAAAACGGAGGAGGAGGGGAGAGAAAGGGGAAGATGTTGTGCGCTGTTTTTTTTATAATCCTGATGCATTGAAAGCGAACAAGTGTCTGTCGTTGAAGGAAGGATGGAATGACACCGTGTTCCAGGTATTTGGCAATGTTCACGGTTGCACCGTCTGGTTGCCTGTTAATGGCCCTCTCTCAGCGCCTGCGTGGATGTCGTCGCCGTTACTGTTCTTACTCGACTTGTATAGGTCGTGACCGGTTTTCTGGGTAGGAATTTCGCAGTGTAATTATCGTCTGTGCTTACGCGGACAATGACTGCCTTTCATTTGCCTATTTGCTGTTCCTACCCGCACCCTATCTAGTATGTTTTATGCATCTTTACTTCCTCAGGTGGATGTTTCCGTAGTACTTGGTATCCTGCAGGGAGTATTACACAACATTTTATGACCACTACACTCGTACACTAGATTTTCGGTATTTCCTTGAAAGTGTGGTACTTCTACCAGCTACTTTTTTGGGATCATCGAAAGCGACTACGTTTCCATATGTGGCATAGTGTTCTTCAACTAGAGACGGTTCCGTCCCCTCTGCTGTCTCGTCGTCTGCAGCTGCCCAAGATTCTCTCGGCACCGTCAGTTTAAGAAAGACTACGCAGAACTCAACAGAAAACGTGCGATGTTTCGCTTCCTGGCGGGGGATTCTTAAGCCTCATGAACCTTTGCTGAATAGTAGTTTCATCTCGACAAGCCACGTCGACGGCCGGAGTTCGCATCAGACCACCGATGGTTTTGGACGCACTGCTGAAATACTGCAGTGTGCCCTGTATTTTTGGCTTCGCTGCTGCTATCTGTCCGGTTGTATTGGGCACCCATTTATCGTAAACCGTGTGTTTTCACCCATTTCCAGTGTACCTGCAGTGGATTACATTCGTGGGATGACAGATTACTGCCTTGGTAGCTGAATTAGTTGGTTGCCTTCCTTCATACCTCACCCTTGCGACGGACAAGAACCTCCACTAATTTCGGTTTTCCTCCTCCATCGGGAAATCTGAGGTTCAGGATGTGGTGTAATATTAGGATGATTTCTTGTTTGATAGTGATTGTTTCGTCCAATAATCGGGCCCAAAACTGCGGTTGCTATTTCGAATACCAACACTTCTACTTACTGAAGAACTGTTTCAACGATGAGTACAGCATGTCAGTGCAATTGGCAAGCCCGTAACGTAGGCGTGTGCCGTCCCGTCAAACATTAGGTGCGTGCTAAACCAGAAGTTGACTAACTAAATGGGATAGATGCACCTCAGTGGGCTGCTCGTTTCATAATTCTCGTATACCTGACGTGAGTAGCACTTTGATTCAAGCATACTCGTCAGCAAAGACACAGAGGCACACGAAATATACACTTTACAATATGCAGTTGAGATCTTAATGACTTTTTCCGGCGCTTCGTTGGTACAGAGGCTCAGGCAAAGTCTATAACGCTTTTATAGCCCACCCTATGTACACATAAAAGTCTATGCTCTTCGGGGTGGTCTTTGAATATGTTATTTTAGTGTCTGCTTTTAAAAAATTATGTACGCTGTTCATTAATCACGTTCTGCCAACCCCCCCCCCCTCCCTGCCGTCAACCTAAGTCTTTGTGTCGAATCAAAGTGCCCCTTGACGGTCCTGCAGTTGACAGTTTTAAAGGCACTCACTGACGTGTATTCGTGGCGGACTGTAGTGCCAGATTAGGGCGTCAAATTGTTTTTGTTTCGTTTAAAGACACCGAGCCCAATCTTGCGGTCCTGTAGATGCGTGACGCATGCACTGACACTATGCGAAGGATATCTGGGCTTTTCCTTAGCTGCTACACCTTAGAGGCTTGACCAATTTCGGTTTAAGTATTTTTAAATGTTTCTGTTCCTGGCTTGCCACCTGACGTAGAATGGCTGTTTGCTAAATCCTCTCTTCCTAAACAAACTAGGAGTATGTGGGCCTATTTTTTGTATGTGTTCTGTTCAGTCGTCTGCGGTGACGACATTTGGAGCTGTTGAGTAACTTTTATGTATCCTGTTGACTAACGTTGATTTATTCATGTTTGCCCTTTCATCCAGCACACCCTCTTAAGGACCGACTGGTGGTGTAACACAGTTTTCCATTTCCACCTTTCTAGCAGTTCCTACCTCATCTCCTATGCAAGAGCGTTTGGAGGTCTGAATGCATACTGCCTGTCCCAATGTACCCAAACTTACCTTGAATTGCTCGTTCGGTTTCGCTTTCCGGGGCCCTCATGACCCCACGTCGAAATTTGTTCCGCTTTTAAAATAACTTATCGCACGAGTTTGCTGTTCTCTGATCTGTTCGGCGCTTAATACAGGGTAATTTCAAGAGCTTCAGATGTAAAACTGTTCCCTGACCAATTGACTCGAGTACAGCTCTGGATACCTGACCTCAGATTGGGGTACCAGCAACTACTGCCAGCAAATAAGCTTGAAATGAACATTGTGGTGTCCTCCATTTTCGATGGATGCACTTATCGTTATCGTTTATCGTTATCCTTGATCTACCGTTGACGTTTTTTTACAGTTAGTCTATGTTGAACCTCTTTTATAGGTTATTTGACATTTTATAGTAAGTCAATTTTGAGTCTCAGTTTTTACCAGGAAATCGTCAACTTCAGTAGAAAGAAAAGATTTAAAAAATTGCCAATTAATTGTTTCACGTGCTTAACTAAGATCCATCTAGATTAAGCCATTTATGTAATTGTATGTTCATGAAACTACCATGGGGAAGATTGCTCACGAATGGTACTATGGAGAAAACGGTATTTCTACTCTACTAAACACTGAGTTGACGCATTCATTAAGCACATTACATGGATTATTGCTGTTCCTCTTCGTGACTTTCGGCTTTCAAGTTTCGAGACACAGAAGGAACGGAAACGGTGCTTTACAAAAAACCGATGAGCACAGCGCTGTTCCACATGAATTACTATTTATTTTGTTGAAAAGTTTATAGTTTCCCCTTCGGATCATGAAGAAAGGCCAGGACCCTGATCCGTGTTGGTACATTGACTCACGAATGACCTCCTGCTTGCGTACCTTTTCGTCGGTAGACATGTTTTGATGTAGGATTAGGTCGCACTTTTCGAACGTTTTGCCAGCCTACTTGCATATCCCTTTGTGCAATTGTACAATGCGTCCCCTCACTGTAGATTGCTTCATCTGTTATGCCTTACATTCCCTATATTCCCGGCTTTTCGTCAGCGCTAAGGTCTCTTTCGTGTTTACCCACACCTTAATAAACAGAAAATATGAACCGCCTGCCTGTAATATTTTCTTTCGTTTGGTTTTGTGCCTCCTGCTATTTCGGGCTAAAACTATTCTACTTTTCACACCCTTTTAGGATATCAAAGAACCTTATTAAAGAGCAGCTCGAATCTGAGGAGACACAACGGCGCTCTCAAATGGGTTCCTTGGAGCGATCTGACCGCATTCGCACCTATAACTTTCAGCAGGATCGGGTCACTGATCATCGAATAGGTCGATCTTGGAACAACCTAGAGCGATTTCTGCTTGAAGGTTACGCATTGCCTGAGATTTTCAGGTTATTAGAGGAAGCGCACAAACTTGAACGCTTTACAAGGCTGGACCGTCCCCCACTTTTTTTCTCTGAGGCCAAAACTTCTGCGCAGTTTATGTGCATTTACCCTTTTCAAGACATTATGTGATCTATTACTCAATCGTATATTTTCCATGCTGAGTGTTAAATGCACATGATAGGCGCTGTTGCATACACTTTAACCTTGACTTAAGTCTTCCATTAGTAACTTCTGTTCCCACTTTCGTGGTCAAATGCTTATTAGCCATCAACTTAAGCTCTTCCCTGCTTCTCCGCACACCCCAAACTTCTTTTTACCCGTATTAAACCAAAATTTGCGTTTGTTGGTGGAAGAGAAGGCAGTGCAGTCACAGTAGGAGGCTATGCATGTTTGCGGCCTCACTGCATTCTGTAATTGACTGAGAGGAACTACGGGCAGCTGAATGTTTCGTGCTGCGTATTATCTCGTTAAGTGTTTCGCAGACTATTACTTATGTGGGTGTGCGAATCCACACGCGTTTTTAGTTATGATATGCTTATTGAGGTCCTAGGTTCCGTATACCCGAGGAATGCCTGTATGTAAAATTACCTGTCTGCATAAGTTATCTTTATTAAGTGATTAACAGTGGAATAATTGGACATGATGTAGACTTTTTGATGAGCGATTTCCGACAAAAGAATGGTATCACAGATGATAGTAACAGGTGATCAAAGGAAATGGTGATCCACGAGGGGTGTGTGTCTTGTCAGTTTAACTGACAGTCGCCTTACGTTGCCTACCCCTCGAAACAGGAAGCTTGCGGATTCATGACTTTTCAGCGATATTCGTTTCCTATTCGGGGTAAAATGGAGAAAGTGCCTTATTTCGATTCAAAGGTTTACATTTATGCAGCAAGCGCCACGCTTCATTCTGCCGTTCGATTCCTGGACGGTTGACAAAGTCATGGGTGATGAGTATGGCTTTGGCCGTATGTGCGCCTGTTTATGTAACTTGAGAAGCGCTCACGGAATTTCAAACGAAAATTGGGATCGACGACTGGTTGCTTTCAAAAGTCGATCCATGGCGTTCTTCGAAAACATACTGAGACCAACGTACCGACAGTTTGACCGTCGTAGTCCGACGATGTCCACCGTATGCTCCATGGCATGATGGCGCAGGGACGGTGACTTGCGTTGGATTATAGTGAGAGGAGACTTGCAAGGCGTTTACCTTACCCTATGTTCCACTCCCCCATCTGGACAAGGTACCAAGACATAGTCAAGAAGACTGGAGACCAAAGCACTGAGGGACAACTCAAAAAACAACACAGCAACACAAAGAAGGGCGGCTCGGATCCCAGCTGAATGGGAGTGCCATAAATGCTTACATTAGGAAGGAGCCATTGTAGCCTGACTCGCAGTCCGCCAGTCGTCCATTGCGCACAACTGCACACACTGGGCTGATGACGTGGTCCAAGTTATCCCGTCAGTTGTCAACCTTCCAAGCCAAGGCTTTTAGCGTACTGTGATAGTTTCAAGCACGTCAGATTGTTTATTGTGAGGAAAATGCGCTCAGCTGTCGACCTCACTATCACCTCCACCCTCAGAATCAGACCACCGTCAGAATGATATTACCGACAAAGAAAAGGGAGACTGGAATAGCCATTTCTGGCTTATTACCCGTCATCAGTCTGCCACACCTGAACACAGGTGTTGCGGCACCCGAGTCGCAAACCCGTAATTAGTTGGTTAGAAGTCCAACGCTCTAACCCACTGCACCACGAGCTCCTTGTCTTTTCGGTTTCGACTGGGAATATTATCAAGGGTAGGTGGGTGCTCACCGTTCGGTTATGTGGCTCACTTGACCCATTGTCCCTTGGGGCTCACTCTAGAGCCCCACTAGCAATCACAGAGGGGCTGATGATATAGGACTTCTAACCAACTGGTCGCAAGTTCCAGCCTCCTGTGCCGCACCACCTAGGGTGTTGTATTACTGGCTAATTACGGGTGATAAGCCAGAAATGGCTATTCCAGTCTTCATGGTCTTTATCGGTAATATAATTCTGTTTATATCTTTAGCCACTTTATGGCTGCTGGCGGGGTCCTCGAGAGAGCCCAAGACATAACCAAACGAGTGAAATCTGTGTATCTGAAAGAGTATGATCAAGACATTTAAATATTGCTGACTTTAAGATGTTATTTTTCTAGAGAATTTTTAATCTCGTCATGTAGCAGGAGTATTCATCCCTTTTGAAACTCAATTTAAATATATTCTGACAGTTATTTAATCACATCAGTTTTATGCCTTATTCGTCGTCTAAATTTCACAACTCGGTAAGGATAGTATCATGGCCACCTGAACAGGACATGAGGACAGGAATTGCCAGCAATGTATGTTTGTTTGCGCCAAATTCCGGGACAATTAGGCTTTGCACTAAATTGCAGGTTAGGGTCCCTCTTTTGTCGTTAGGCGTACTGCCAAAAACAGGTAGACTGCAGGTAGACACTCAGTGTTGCCTTTCTTCTCTTCAGGGTGACAGTCGACGAGTACTGTCAAAAAGATGGTAGAAGTTGCATGTGAATGTCAATTGGCAGCTCCCTTATTAATGTTCTCATCTTACTGACGACCCTTGAAAAGTGTAAAACTGCAGTCCTGAGTTCGATTTTTCACGTTGTTTTTACTACCTGGTGCATGTCCCTATCCTTTCATCGTTAACCGCAGTTTCAAGGCAGACATTGAGTTGCTAAGTCGTCTGAATAGGTAACCCCATATTACAGGCAGCCTTGCGTTAAATTTGCGGTTAGTTTAGGGTTCGGGCCATGACATGGGACTACGTACCATGGAAATTTAGCGCAAGGCTACCCGTAATACGCGGAGCTACCTATTTCCGTGTTCAACAAATTAGCCCTCTTTTCTTTCACATGTTTCTCGGCGTCCATTTCGCCTCATAAGTCTGACCTCCATAAACGCTGTGCATCACCAAGATTGGTTGAGTTACTTAATGTGATCAGTTGCGCAGTCGACACAACAGAAGTATACGTTTTTAGAAGGCTGCCCTGTATGCCTAGGAAAAAAAGGTTTTTATTTTCGCGAACAAATCATAGAATGCGGCGAGTGATGATGTCGTGAAAATATGTACTCATGGCTTCCACCTAAATCACGGCCATGCTTCACTAGGTTGCTCGCTTAAATGCACAGATAGTTTTTCATCCGCAAAGAGTTTTCAATGGCGTGGGTTTGAATCTCACCGTGACCGCCGAGTTTGTCATAAGTGGGTCAAACGATCTATAAAAAAATAATAACAGCTATGACGTTGGGGTTTTCTGTCCGCCTCCATTATTGCTTGAATAAAACCAGGCTGTTTCTAAACTTCTATTCGAAAAAGGGCAAGTGCTGTCATCGTCTACCAAGTGGTAGCTGGCCACGGATAAGAATTTTCTATATTCGCCTTCAGTTTCTTCCCCTCAAGCAAAGACGTTCCAAAGTTTTTCTTCCTTTCCTTGAGGTTCAAAATACAAATTTTCTAAACCAATATAGAAACGTACGCCAGAGGTGCAATCCCTTTAGGTGACGGTAGTGCATCGTTAAGAGTTTATTTCACCAATGGAAGGAGGTTATTTGAGAGCTGTTGGAATCCTTTTCATTGCCCAATACGTTTAAGTAAGTTGATCTGACGTATCTCGCTGACGTGTGCCGGTTAGATTGAAGTCGGCGTTCATCGCTTACTCATACTGTAAGCGTGACACTACCAATTCTGTATTGCCGGTAACTTCTGGGCGGCTCAGGACCAATGAGTCATCAAAATTATGATTGTAGTTGTTCATAATTCTTTAAGGACCCTACTAGTGTACGCAAGTTAGAGTGATCGAGTGAAACCAACCCTGGTTACTCATTACCACTATACTGAGTCTTACCGGCTCCGATACTCACGATGCACTAAAAGTTGTCGTTGTAAAAGTTATCACGTAAAACTCGATTCTCGAGGTCAGTACTGTGTACGTGCGTATGATGACTGGCTCGAGGACTGAAAGTCAGGCTCAATGGCTACTTCTTTAATCTGGCCTCCCTGGGACGCTCACGAACGTAAGATCCGAGGCCACCTTTCTCTGAAAATCTATTACATTTGATGAGAATTAGGGTGTTTAAGGCACGCGTAGACGGGTTATTTGGCCTTGGCAACACTGAGCCCCGTCTCACATTCGTTTATCCTGGCATCTTCTTACCATTCGAAGCTGGTGGGCGATGGACGCGAGAGTGTGATAGATGCAGTTTAAGTCTGCCTCACTATAAACTAATACACGTGCAAGTCACTGACGCTGTACCCACTTTGCAGAGCACACGATGGACGTCGTCGTTCGAAACCATTGAACTCTCAGTGGCACGGCTCTACTTCTGGGAGCGGTGGCTGGCCGTCATCATTGTACCGTTCACCTTATTTGTTTTGAGGCTCAAACAACCAAAGATCACTCTATTTTCGGCTAGAGGCTTCGGCTACAAACCAACTTTCCCCAATCCCAGACGCGCGGACCTGCGGTCACCGGACTGACTTCAGCTCAGAAATACCACCCTTCTGCTAATACAACGCAGACCAATGCACGGTATTCAACACATTAGTAGACACAAACAGTCTCAATCTAGCTCCAACGTGTGATTTCGGCCATCGGAGTGCATCCACTACTCCAGCCGTCACAGTTCAGATGACCATCAAAGTTACACAATGACAGTAGAGCCACGAACAAGGCTGGGAATGTTAACCTTCTTCCTTTTTCTCGATGGCTTCGGTCGGTTGAGATACATTAAGGGCGCCTGGTTACAAGATAGAGTCGCTGGCATGACCTGAAACTCTGGCTAAGGTGGCTGGAAGTTTGACTGGACTGTTCGAGGACCAGCAAACTGCGGGCTCAGTCCTCTGTTTTTTCCAACCTAATATGGAATATGGGTTGCAGATGGCAACAGATAAGCATTAATATATATTAAAAACATTCACCTTGGCGTTTTTTTCTTCTACATTAATAGTAATCCTTTTTTAACTCACAAGTAAGATTAGTATGGAATGCAGGAACGTAGGAATGACAAGAGATAAGTGTTTGAAAGACCTAGGTGCATAGTTTTAGCGGTTCAAATTTGTCGCACAAAACAAATTCATATATTATAAGCTTCCATATTTTCTGAAGTCCCTGCAAAATTATCTTATGCATTTTAATTTATACGATTATGGCTTCATCGTATATGTGTTCAGACAAACCTTCTACGCATCGTGGATCTCATTCTTGTAAATATATACTTCAGCGTCGTGTGAAAAACCTGAATACCCTCGAATTTAAGTTACCGATTGTACGCCATTACGATGGTTTGCTTCATTATGGTAGAATGTTTTACTGTGAGTCGTGTCAATTGGCAGCAAATTCTTTCTTTCATCTAAAAATATTCCGTCCATCGCTCTCTAATATTTTGCCGGAACCAGAACACACTTAGCGGACGTTCGTTGCTGCTATGACAATTTCAGACGGTCTTTTACTTTGAAAAACTCTGACAGGCTGACCTTCGGTTGCGAACAGGCCAACCACGCGCTCAACCTATAAGTGGCGCAGGGATGGTGAATTGCGCGTGAATTAGATTATTGTGAGAGTAGACTATCGCTGCATCTACCGTAAGCACTCCTTCTCCGGCACCTGGGCCCGGTGTACTGACCAAGTCAAGAAGACCGGAGATGGATTAGAGCAAAGATGGCTGGCGCGGCCGGAACCATCCATATGCGTGGCATCAAACATGGCTCGGATCCCACAGAGGAGGATAACCATGGAGGCCACTCTCACTCTCACTCTGCCAGTCAGTCACTCCACATAGACGACAGCTCGACTGTTGTAGTCTGACGATGTTCACGGTGAGCTCCCCAGCAGGACGGTTCAAGGATGGGGACTTGCGTGTGAATTAGGTTTAATTGATAGTTGAGTTGCGTTGCAGCTTTCACAAATACTTTTCCCCTGCTGGTTTGTGCTCTGTATCAAGATAGAATCTGGAAGACCGGAGGTGGTGTCGGGCTTAGATTGCTGGTGTGGCCGGAGACGATCCGGACCGTGCCTCCAAGCCTGAATCAGATCCCACGGAGTGGGATTGCCACTAATGGCAACATGGGCTGGTTTGGCGTGAGCCCGCCCCTAAGCGTGCCAACACGCCCCCATTTTCAACATTTGTTTAAGCAGATAAACCCTAATAATGCCTGCCGTATCCTGATTTGCCCCCGTATTCGCCCTGCGCATCTACAATGCGACCCGCTTAGGGGGCACACTCCACACAGACGCCCACTGGGCTGACGGTTCGGTTGGACTTATCCCGTCCGTTGGCAACCTTGAAACCACGATAATTTCAAACGCGTCAGATTGTTTATAATGAGGAAAAGGCGCTGATTCATCGAACTCAATCTCTATTCCCAATCCCAGGCCACAACCAATGTCCAAGCCGGTCCGTTTACCGTTGCTGGGGATGGGCGTAGTGACTGAAATGTTTTCAAATCCTATGGGACTAACGTCCATAATTTTTATTCGATATCCAAACGGACTACGCTTACCCTGCTCAGCTCTGGGCTTCTGGATGATGTAAAATCATAAGTAATTATGGATTTTGGTGGCATATGCCATTGCAGTATACACTGCATTTTCCTCAAAAATGTAGAAAGTAAACTAAACTGAATGACCCAATTGTGGGTAACGGACATATTTTGCTAAAATAAGGATAAGAAGTTCGAATGGTTACCTGGGACTTAATTGAAATCACAATTCTTCTCTTCATTTTCCACTTTCTGGGGACTCGAAAAATGCCCCATTGCTGTCAAATTTGAACATTCACACTGTTAGATCCACGGGTAAGCACTCGGATAGTCTAGATTGTGTACAGAGACCCTTGTAAGCCAGTCTATAGTAAAGTTTGAATGCTTTTCGGCTGGTTGCTCGCACAGTTGTACTTACAGATCCGGTTTAATTCCAGCACGGAGCGTAGCCCCAAACTAATGCTCCTGATATCAAGGAGATAATTGCATTATGGCATCCCTGGGTTTCTCGGTTCGAGTTCTGACCACCGAGGCGCTAACTTTCTAGCAGCCGATTTTGACTTTAAAGTAATATAATCCAACCCCGGTATTCAGAACGCGCTAACCCGTAGTAATGTTCGACAGGGGGCTTTGCGGTCAGGGAAGTCATCATAACTACAGGTCCTTGGTTTCAGGGAAAGCTTCCAAAACTTTTTTCGAAGATAGAAACCATCTACCTAGCCATGTGAAGGTGTTTAAAAGAAATTTTGCAGATAAACGATTTACACACCACAGTGAGTCTAAAGCAGGTCACCTATAGCCAGATTGGCGCTTGTTGGCGGAAGTCACAGGATTATATTTTGTTTACAGTGAATGCCCTAAAGTGCACTGTTAAATTTGTTTTCGAAAGCCAGTGTCTATCCTATTATTTGTCAAACCTTTCTACCTTACACCATAGAAAACTTATAATTGTCAAGTAGGATCTGAGTGCGTGAAACCATGTTGCATTTCACACATTTAGCCATTTTATGTCACATGGGCATAGAACTAAGCTTATTAAAATTTGTTCCGTGCACTTTTATTGATGAAATGGTTTCAGAGACACAGACGTAGGAACCCATAAAACATGTGGAATAAATTCCAGGGGACTGAGGTTAAGGTTATGGTTAGGACACAGGAACAGGTAAATTTCCTGGAAATTAAACCAAGGCCATCTGTACTAGGGAAGGGTGCATTTTACTCCCTGGTTTTACTTTGACCTTCAAACAACCGACATTTTGATATTTAAATGGAACGAGTGGCGTGAAGTCTGAGGCAAGAGTGCAGTCTGCTTGGATACGCTTTCATAAATGGAGATAGTGGGGATTTGGTTTAAAATATAAAGAACAAATTTGACTGTCCTCATATCAGTGCAACCAAGATATTGTGCTACTGTCCATGTTGGACACGATACTTAAATCTCTTGCTCCTCTACCCGGCTGTCTTAACATCCGCGTCTGCCATCCAATTTGAAGATCACCTGGCCTTCATACACGAGCAAAGTCGCCATACCTTATCCTGAATAGTGAAACAGGAGAACACTAGAGTACTCCGTGAGCACTAGCTTCCAGCGCTGTTTATAAGCGTTGCCTATTTGGCTGCTGGAACTTCAACGTTTGAAAGGGATATCTGATCCTACAGCCTGGCATGACACTGTTATCATTATAGGCTCCAAGTAAGGTGATAGGTTATTGCGTAGGAACTACGATGACATAAGTCGTGTTGGCATTTTTGCAAAGGTCTGTGCAGTCCCCCGCCTTAAATGCTCCCACTGGTGCCATGACACGCAGACATGACAGTATCGCCATGGTTTTCGACTGGGGAGGAAATATATTTATCCGTAGTTTACACTTCATCGAAACCTTGTGCACCGTTAATCCTATGAAGAGCGCTCACTGGTCGGTCATGCCGCGTGACGACTAGCCACCCAAACCATCCGCCTAATTTGGATGAGATAGCATGAAAAAAGGACCAATTTTTCTGTGTATGCTGGGAGCGAATGCCCTCATGAAACCTTCTCGTTCATCAACATATTACTGGCGGCTCACCCCGCCATCACGGCAGGCCGTGCTCCATGTACTGTGGATCTTAACTATGCTAATGATGTTGAGCTACTGGAGAATTTCCTCGTTTGTGCTTGTTGTTCTAAGTAAGTGTAAACACGACGAAAATGGAACTGAAAACAATTTCCAAGGGTTTAGGTGTAGGGCAAAAGTTTAGAATAAGCAGGGTGAGGGTTCGAATAAGGAGGGTAAGGGCTATTGGATTTGTGCTTCGTGCAAGGGTTAGAGTTAAGAGTAGGACGCTAACATATGTACTCTCGGGAACCTAGAGGTATGTGACCTGTAGTAGAGGGGTGTCCATATTCCCGTATCCAACACACATCTCTATAAATCCAACACGTAAAGGCAAGCCCATGGCAACAACATCTTTTTAAAAAAAAACAATATGAATATGAAAAATGAGATTGAAAAACCCGAGCATGCTTGATAAGTTTGGTAGGGATACCTTGTATGGTCGCCTAAACAGGACATTGGTAATGAAACCGCCCACAATACATGTGGTTTTGCATTAAATTCTAAGGAAAATGTGTTTAGGATTAAGGTGAGGGTTATGGGTAAATATAAGTTTAGGTTTGGGATTGAATTTCAGATCAGAGTTGGGGTTAGGGTCATGCTTACGCTAAGAGTTAAAGTTATTATTGTGTTACATGTAGCATTTAGGTTCAGGGAAGGGTAAGGGTTAATATTCGAGTGACGTTTAGTTTGATGTTAGGGTTAGTGTTAGCATTAAGATAGGGTTATATTTATCCTTCCTGAAATTTACCGTGAGGCCACTTATTTTAAGCGGGTGGGTTGGTTGCTATTCCCGTGTCCTGTTTAGGCTGCCAAACAAGCCATTTCTTCCACCAATTTTTACCAAAGCTTGAGAATGGGAAAGAATGGTGGTGTGGAAAATGAGTCCTTTTCAGTGGATGCAGAGTAGATTACTATTAGCTGTAAAGTTTGCTAAATTTTGAAACGCGATGACGGCAATAGAGAAGATCAATGGTGGGCAACGTAAGTGTCGCACAATATATTTATTTACCTAATCTTTTCCGGAAAATTTCCTTTCACCTGTAGACTATATGTTTAAGTAATTTTATCATCCAAAATATTTCCAAATTCGAGAATAAATTGCGGTTGCCTTAAATTTCGGTGGTTTCTTACGCTAGTTTCTATCCTAGACTTAGTTTGCGCATCTGCTCATGCAATCGAAACTCGAGAGGTTTTA
This sequence comes from Schistocephalus solidus, assembly GCA_017591395.1. NCBI lineage: Eukaryota > Metazoa > Platyhelminthes > Cestoda > Diphyllobothriidea > Diphyllobothriidae > Schistocephalus > Schistocephalus solidus. The sequence goes on along the minus strand of WEDG01001166.1, from coordinate 145,040 downwards.
CCAAACGAAACTTGTTGGAATCAGAAACTGGTTTTATCTTTCACGTAAGTCAGATGAGGCAAGGTCTATGCAAGCAAGTTATTGTCAAAAGCTAGACGCTTTCTCGCAGGTTAAAATGTCGGATTTGCAAATATGCGTGAGTTCATGCCCTAAAACGCAGTAAAAACATATACTGCAATCCTTTTTTAAACGTCCCATCCTTTATTGTCATGTGGCTTACTGCGGATCAGATCCCATAAAAAACGAAGTCAACGTTGAAGCACATGGTAAGATACATTTTGTGTGACCTAGTTTCCACTTATGTGTGATTTGGCAAAGGAACGGTCAGAGGATTAGCGGTTTTCGCAATATCTTAATATATATACGGCTACTCTGTTGTGTTTTAGCAATCTTAGAATGGAGCCTAAAAGTAAAAATGCATAGCGTAAAAGGCTTTAATCTAAAGATAACAGCGAGTTCTTTCATTTTTTGAAGACAAGTACCAATAATTTTAAGAGATGTGAATAAACCGGTCAAACGTCCCAATATTTACCTTCATTTAACCCTAAAAAGAAGTGAAGTATGCTCGCCCTTCAGCGAAATATCTAAGTAAAACACTTCTTAAAAGGGTAGCTTATTCGAGATAAGTGTTTACTTGATCAACGACACATTAATTGCCGGCGTTTGTTGTGGACATGCATTTTTCTCAGTGATTAGGCTATATCTTTGAGATAATCTACAAGTACTACCCAAATGGCCAGCTGCATTAGAAAGAATTTCCAGAAATTAACTACTTAGCTAAATGCCTTTAAAAAATATCCTTGTTTGAAAATTTTGATAAGCAGATAAACCCGAATCTGCATATGTGGGCAACCAATGGATAACAGTTAAAATCGTGAAAGCTTCATCACTATAGCAAGGACGATCTGAAACCCCTCTTTATCCAACAAAAGAAAAATTTAAAAATAAATATCGCAAAAGGAATATTCTCTTATTATAGACAAAGGGTATGTTAACTTTTGCACCAATTAAGGTAAAAACGGAAGAGATACATTCCATTCACGTGAAACCCTGTTTGAATCTATACTTGAAGTATAGATTATAATTCTTTTTATTGAAATTATCTTTTAAAGACTGCTTCAAACGTTATTCTACTTGTACTAAGGTATTTAATCTTTTTTCGCATGGATATGCTTTCGGTTGTGGACGAAGATTTTGGCGTTTACGGCATTTCCCCTTTTTAAGAAGATGGACATTTCCAAACAACTTAATGTAACGAAAACGAATGTTCGTGTGACCGCGCTACTGAACACATCAACAGGCAGCTGTGTAATAGGGCAGCGCGTTGGGATTAAAAAGAACTTTATCCATCCACCGCCATCGTTCATTGAGCTGGTTTTTAGCACTGAATTAGACCATACTACACGCAAACCAACACGCCAACCCTTAAACTAATTTTAACCCAAATCCGATGTTTAACTTTGTCCCTTGTGTTCATTGTCGAGGTAGTAGGACTGCACAAGTATTAATTGCCATTATTACTTCTTATGTTTTCAATTCGCATACAGTCACTTGCTATTAATTCAGGATTTTGATCGAAACATTTATGCCGATTTGAGAATGATTAGCAATGTATCATGAATCTTGACACATTTTCTTAGATAACAAATTCACTGCAGTTTTAACATTCTGAATGTGTGGTTGGTGGCCTACACTTCTAAAGCACTCATGTTTATGCAAAAGCTAACTTAAGTTTAAATAAATTCATTGTCTGCTCTTCCCTGGATGTTACTACCGACCCAGTAGGAGAAAAATGAATAAACCCATCTTTTAGCTCCAAAATGTAGGAAATCTTATGTCGGTAGCAAACACGGGGTGTTTCATTTTCAATTTTCACCAAAGTATTTCAAGTGATTTATTTTATTTCATGGTACGACTGTCTAGGCGTCTACGTACGTGGTCATTTATGATGAATGCAGCTTCCCCAACACCCTCTTCAGTTGGTAAAGATTAATGGTACAGCTGAAAAAATAAATTCAAATTCACAAAATGCAAGCTAACTAAGTGCGCCTACTGAATTTGCCCTACTGGTGACATTGCTTTGTATTTTTGATCAATCCATAACCGGTAGTAACTATAGGTTAAAAATAAAACAATTTTGGGTGGTTGTATAAAGTGCCAAAAAACAGTATTTCTTTCCGTATGGGGATGTATGGTCCTTCCAGGGCAATTTCATACCCTTTTCGATGCTTCTTTAAGACTGTTTAAGCTGTCATTGTATTCAATAAAATTTAACTCAAAAAATATGGTTTCACAAAGTGGATCATTTAGAAGGACAAATGGGAAGGCTTATTTTGTCTTTGAAAATGATGTAAAGAGGCCTTGACTAGTGGGGTTGCCGGGTAAAAAAGAAGATACATTTCACTATAATAAGAATTTTATTCCTTTCACAATTGCGATTCACTCGGGAAAACATCAGCATTTCCAGCAACAAAAAAGGGAAACTATTCGCAGTATTTTCAGGGTGCAGTTGCTGCGCGGTTCCTCATTAAAATCACTAACCTTCGCAAATATCGCAGATGTCGTAAACGGCCCTGTTGTGTATTGGTTACCCACATTCGAGTTATTAGTGACCCCGATTATATCGTTGATATTGGTGAGCGGTAGAATAACCACTCAGCTTTTAGGGAGATGTAACTGTCACTGGAAGGCATGTTAGCCTACGCGCTCTCTTCCTGATTAATTACCAAACAGGACAATGAAATAACACTTGAATAGGAGTGAAAAGAGCTGTACGCTTGTGGATACATTGTAGATAGCTAAACCATGAACAAATCATCTTGTCACTCACAGGGTTTTCACCTGTTCCACTGAAACTCAAAGTGTGGTTGGATGCTCTGTTGAGATTAAGTATCACTACTCCTCATGTCTTCCTGCACTCTTGACCACCCATTATGACGGTATTCATAAGGTTTGTCAAAAGAAATATGAAAGATGGAAACCGCAGACAATATAATAATGGCCACTGAACTGGACTAAATAGTGTCGAGTTCTCATTTTAGTCTTTAGAGTTTTCCTGATTCTATGGATCGTTCTAATGTCGCAAGCGACGACGTCCAACGCGTGCTTCAGAGCAAGGTGGGTGTATCATCGGTGTCTCTAATGGAGAAGTATTACCGAGGAAATTCGTTTCATTGCCATACATGCAGTGCATTTCGGAAACGATCGCCCGACAACTAGACCGATTTGGTATCTGCATCGCTCACAAGCCAGCGTCCTCTGCGGGCAGCACTATCACGTGTTAGTGATCCCGCACCCAAAAGAGCAACAAACCAATGTTATTTACCGCATTCCATGTGCGAATGGCGCCTTTGCGCTTGTGTAGGCCATACAGGCCGACGACTCGGGACCCGCATAAATGAACACAAACTGGCCATCCGCCGACGCGATCCCTTGTCTCGTGTTTGCGCACGCCGTTGATTGCGACCACCGCTTCAAATTGGGGAGGGAATGGAAGTGGTCGCCATGGCTAGCACCAAACAGGCACGCGAATTCCTCGAAGCTTGGCACTCCGGCACAAACAGTATCAACCGCCACGTCGATCTGATGCGCATTACGAAGGTCTGCGTGCACGGTCCACTGACTTGCGCCCACCTTAAAAATCAACATTTGCTTATCCGTGCCCAGCCAAGTGTATCCTCGCTGACTCTGCATCTCCCACCACTTGACTTGCTATCATAACTCTAGCACTCCCTACCCTTACATGCGACAGCTATCGTAACAGGATTCACGCCCCCAAACCCCTATGGCGTCAGTCTGTCGATGTAACCTCTCGGCCCCTAAACCCTCCAGCGTGACAATCCCAACTCTTACTTCTCATTTCGTTCTGACGACGGGTTGGTGTAACCAGCTTGAAAATTCACGAGTAAACCTCTATTTTCCGACGAGCCTTCTTTCTTCATTTATCATCTCGGAATGCATACTACCTCAACTATTCAATATATATATATATATGTATTTAGTGGTATTATAATTATATATTTATAAAATATTATAGTGATATTATTATTATGCACTCATCTACCACATTCGCTCTCTTTTCTTCTTCCACTAACTTTGCTTCCAATGGCAAGACAATGTCAAGATGACCGGATGTGGGTGCGGGCGTGGTCGCTGACAGATATAAGCGGCACGTCTAGACTTGCCACACACAACCTAAGCCCCATGTCATAACGAGGCTTGGATTTTATTTGATTAAGAATGTTTTTATGTAGTAGTTATTGCAGCCGAACTCTCAGTACTCCAGGCACTCCAAAATACCCCATGAAGACCTTGATATCCCTCTAGTTGTTATTTTTCCAAGTCAACTCTCAGTGTATCGTGACAGCTTCTAGCGTGTTAGATTTAATATACTGGAGAATGAGCTGATGTACTGTAGTGCTGGCCTCATTCACATCCCTCCTTCATGCTTCAGACGATCGTCTGAACCTCCTTGAAATAGAGATAATTGGCCTACCTACGTTTACCACACCAGAACTGTCGTCAACTTCATGTACCAGGCCACATCACCGACAGGTCCCCCATGAATGTGAGCTGTGCATGTACCAACACCCGGCATTCTGCCGGTGTTAACAGTGATTGCAAGATGGATCTCATGCCAGCTGCCGGAGAGGCTTATGCTGTTACCTGTGTGGCTTGTACGTACCTGCTGCGTAAAGGGTTCATACGTAGCCTAGAGACGAGGTGTGGTTATGTGGGCTGGGCTACGGTTTAACATTGAATTTTTACAGAAATGCATACAGCCGAAAAAGATTCATACATAGTCTGAATCTCCTTGAACGGCGTAGACATGTGAGGTGTATATGCTGGGTGTGTTGGAGAACCGGCCCTGGTTCCCCAGCTCAGGTAGAGGGCTTTGCAAGTGACCAACCTGACAAATGCATGCCTTGATAGTGCGATTGCATTGGGGTAGGGATGGAATCGAGTCCACATTGCTGGTGATGGTGGCAGTGAGGGAAAGCGTTTGTATGGCGGCATGAGTCTTCACACTTGGGATGTTAATAATGGTGGTTACGGGGATTTTTCATGAGATGACAGGTGGGTTGGTCGTCTTTCTTTTGTATCTGACCATGCCTGCAAATTTAAAGGATTGGGTCCATAACTTTTAAATCTTGCAGGCCTCTCGCTTTGCTTAAGTAATGATTATTCAGTTTTCTTCGAAGATTATTGATTCCGTGTTACGGGCATCGCACCATAACTCTGACCTAAAATTAGTCTTTTAAGGTCTGAGGGTTAATTTGATGGTGTGTCAGAGAGATCTGTAAGTTTCCGTTCTAGCGATGTTTTTTCACATTTTCTATGATCTCTCATAGAAATGTCAAGATAGAATAACCAGTTGGGCAGACGTTCTGAGTTCATTCTATTGATCTACCCGACCCCTTCCAGCATCCCCGTGTCTGAGATTTTTCCTTCCAATTACTCAGTATGCCTCTTAACGTTTAAATTAAGTTCAGATAGGTTGCTCCAGAAAATTTTGGGATTCTTTCTTGTTAAGTTCATCCATTGGTCATGTGATGCCAAAAAGACCTCTGCCTAATTTTTGTCGTGCCCACTATTATTTTTAGTAAGTTTAATCTTCTAAAAATGATAACTTTGGCGGAATGTTCTATTGCCACAATTATCGACACCAGGAATGTACTGTTATCCTGAAAAAAACTGTCCTTCCTAAACTTCAGAATGAGCTTTATTTGAAAAATTCGTCTCACGAAAGCTCTGTTGCAAAATTGCAGTTGACGCTATAAAATTCTTAATTGCCATGTTTTACGTTGCGATTATTCAGCGTAAATCCGCTTGAGATATCATGATTTTTCTCGCATTTATCCTTCTTTTGCGCTGAGTTCAATGTTTACATTAAAAAGTTGGTCTGGTCACAATTTATCTGAACGCATTCAAATTTGAGGGGCAGTCTGGGAAACCATAACAAAGATAAGTAGAAATTAATCACATTTGCTTTCATCTTGAAGAAAGTAAGGACACTCTTTCACTGAACTATCTGGCTTATTGATTGCTTGCTTGGAAATAAGCGGTGGTCTTCTCGGCATGGCATTTGATAATTCATTTAACAATGAAAAACTATTTTTAAAATATATGCCGTTAAAAGTTAAAAGATCCAATTTTTTTCTTTGCCCAAGGGATGTCTGTTACTGCTCGAAAGACCGAATTTGAGTTTCGATGGTTAAAACTAAAGCTTTTTTTAGAATTACTCCTTTTTATTTTCTCGAAAGCGCAGGCTACAATTATTGAATGGTGGAGGTAGTTAAAGGATGTCAAGCCTTGTGTGCTTTATAAAACGTATGGTTTGACTTTTGCATTTGAAGTATCACCATAGGTGCAAGGATTTAGACGTTTCGAAATGCTGAGTGCCTAGTAATCTTCCTGATAACCGCAACTTACATAAACGAGTGGTAGTCTTTCCACATTCCGCGATCTGTGAGTTGTTGGTGAAGAGATTTAAGAAACTGATAATGCTATGGAGTATTTTTGTCTTTCCCTCGCTTCTGTCTGCAAGGGTTCTCTCTTGAGACTAAGAGCACAACGGTGCAAGCACGTTCCCTAACCTGATCTTGCATCGTGTTTTAGCCTAAATAACATTCCCTTGACAATTTAGAGGAGGGAACACCATTGCTGAAGCTTACCAAGAGCATTTAAAGTGGCTGAAGGAGCCCAGTTGCACAAGAAAAGTGGCTGAAGGAGCTAAAGGAGTGGCTTAAGGAGCCCTGTTGTATAAGAAAATATTCCCGGTCATTTCGGCCCTCTCGTGGGTTGCAATACATCCATTTCAACCTTACATGGTGCGCCATTTTAAAAGAAAAGCGGACACCTCTCCGTTTTCCGTCCGCGTAGGCGGTACGTTTAGCAGCTTGAGTTTATCATGAGGTCAACCAGCCGAATGTATGCTGCCAAAAAATCGCACTTCGAAAGTGCCACAATTTACAAAGGGTTAAAGTGATAAGGAGAAACAAAGTGGAAGTGAATATTTTTGATCAGAAAATGCTATTTCTGCCCGAGTAAGTCTCAGTAAGACCTAAGCCATCGGTAGTGCCTAGAGTAACCATTTTAGTTGATTGATAAGTTATACAGCCAAAAGTGCCATTCCGCAAATGTTAACCTGGGAATTAGCACCTCTTTTAGCCCCGATCTTTTTTTGCGTTACACGATCATATTTTAGTAGTCAACTTGAGACACTTTGCAGCCGGTCTTTTATTGCAATTGAATCTTTATACTCTTTGGGAGCTAGTAAAGCTAGTACTTTACGCTTCGCATTTACCTAGTGGAATTTATAAACTCAATTCAGAAAGGACCAAAGACTTTCATTCTAGCCAGCTTTGCCCACCTTAGGTATTTGTGGCGACTTTTGCAAAGGTTTCATCTCCTCTTCGTTCACAAGCAAATCTATTACCTTAATAGCTTCAACAGCGTAAATTTGCATGTATACTTGATATCATGACGTGTAGGTTCGGCGACCTCTTAATAGGCCCAGGTCCTCTTAGTTGTCCTTGGGCAACAGTATGGCATGGGTTTGGGCTATTCGGACAGGCTAAGGTTGCTGTCTGTTACATGACGGTCATTAGAATGTGCTCAAGTAACTGCAGATGCTGTTTTTCGCCCTATCAGAAGCACTGTGATAAATTCGAAACCATAGTGACAGTCCAACTATTGGGAAATGTCTCCTAAACACATGCCATACTTTCGCATTCGGAGCGGACTTGAGACTTATAAGTTCAATTTGACAATAGATAGACTAAAAATGACAAGGCCTCTGACATACCTTCATCTCCTATTTTTGCAAGCGTTAATGTTCCAAAATATCCAATAGGTTTTAACGTGCTTTCGTTCTTTCTATTATATCCGCTAGTGTTAAAATCTAAAAGACTTCACTGCCAGTATTTTCTCCGCAGTGTCCACCTTTGCCTAATTTGTCCTGCCATATAGAATAAGTTTTCCAATTTCTAAAAAAACTTTTGTATCTTATCGCCTGAAGAGGCAAGTGAGCCTTCTGGCGTCCAGCGGTGACTCTACTTTGCATACTTCTGTTCAGGCTTGTCAGGTCGGCTTTCAATCGCACTCTCTTTGACCTACTGCGGACAGAATCAATGGAAGCATTTGTTAGGGCTTTCGCGGAGGAGTTTGTACTTACGCACTGGCCATCCCTTCAACCAAAGGAATCCTATAGTTACTCGGGTCATCTTGCGCTCTCTTGTCCGCGTTCGGCCTCATTATGCGCAGAACCTCGTACGCAACACCACAATCCTGTCCGCAGAGAAGACAGAATGTCCTGCCACGCTCTGTAGAGGTCAAATCAGTTCAACCTGCACACTGTGGGTGGTCAAATCCAGGAAAAAGTTAAAGAGAGATATCAAGTTGCTTAGTATTGAGTACTTTAACAACAAGTGCTTTTAATTGTTACTTGAGCACAGCGCGCACAATTTGTTTCTAAAAAGCAACACCATTTTTGGAGATTAGATACTAAACCTGGACATTTCCGGGTGCAGCTCACCAAGTCTATTGGACCAAGCAATTCTTAAGGCTACTGAAGACCTCTGAATAAGCTTATTTATTCATTCGATTTACTCTGCCTGCAGGCAGGAATGGGACGGATAAAACGAAATTCAGCAAACTTTTACTTACTAAAACACCGACATTTATACGAACGTAAGTCCAGAGTAGTGACAAGTAAAAATCCACGCCGATTTTTTAAAAAAGGACGGGTAGGGGTGTTAAACATTTTCAGTTTAAAAACCGTGGCAGTTTTGTTCTAAAACGTTGTAACACTATAACCAGCTACTCCTTCGTTGTATAGCGTTACATAATTACGTAAATAAATAATTTACTAGTAGGGAGCCATTTCTGTGGATTTATAAGGAAGATAAAATATATCTGGCGAAAGCATCTACTTCCTTCATTTTCCTCCGTATTACTACAACGGGTATGATGAGATTTGAACAAGCCTGTTATATTTATATAATCTGGGAAATATCTTTCGATGAAATCTGTTGTTAAAAATGATATATAAAATGAGAATGTCATTCTCGGAATCACGAGTCTTTTGCGACTATTCTCAGTTGCGTTACATTTATACGATAGCCTCTTATAAATATTATTGTTAAGTCTGTGAAGAGAGTTCAGGTGTGGGATGGATGGTGCATCAAGTATTCTCAGGAGTCTCTATTGGAGAATCTATTCGATTACTCAACCTATAATTCAACAACTTAAATGGAATAAGATATCAAAAAAACGACCAGTGGCCAAAATACGTGCCTTTATGCCTGGAACTAAAGAAGTTTTTGTTTTGCACAATTTTCTATCTCACAGTTACCAATGATGTCTGAAAGGTCTTTAACCAAGAAAAGTTGGCTAGTCTGTAGGTTTGAATAAAAAAAAGGATTTAGCGCAGGCTGACCATTAATTTTGTTTTTCAGTTTGCAAATATACCCCATTTTAATTCTAAGAATGGATATTCGAAAGGCTTTAAGTGAAACAGCTCGTAGGAAGTAATTATATTTAAAAGCTATACCTTTCTCGATCTGATACATAATATAACAGACAAATTTGCAGTAGATTTCCGTTTAAATCGTACAGAGAGGTAGACACAAATCTATGGGCTTCTTTAGTCTTTTAGGTGACAACTCTGGAAGGACATTTTATGAAGATCCTCGATGACACATTTTTTGAACTCTCCCTTCCGATTTACCAAAAGAAGCGGCATTCCAGTTCCGGAACAGAACTCGATGATCACCTGGCGACACCGACCGCAGGGTGAAACGAAATTGTCCCGATCTACGGCAACGGCCATGCCTTTGAATTCGGTAACACCGGCGGTTACCGCGGCGCCAAACGCACTAATCTCAGCGCACCATCCGCAGGGGAAGGAAGCATTTTCAACATTGACTCCCGTATATATATTCCCATCCTTGTCAGCCAGAGCTGCCCCAACAGGAAAATTGCTGTAACGACAGTAGGCATTCTTCAGAACTGCCAAAGATGCTTTGCGCAGGGCTTCCAGCTCGGGCGTCAACTGTTCGGTAGACATTTCTTTTCAGGTGGGCGTACTGGTGCGCGTTTGCTGAATCAGAAATATGTTCACGTCACGGGCCTCCTTATATATGCTCCGACATCGACCACCATCCTTATGGGTGCAAACCCCCTCAACTTAGAATGCCTAATCTGCACGGACTGTCCAGAAAGCGCGGACGTGCGCTATTTTTCCATTTGAATGGCCGATGCAGAGTTGGATAAAAGTAGTTGGTCCAAATCCCCGATTGGCAGTTGGTTCACCACTGTGTCGCACCTTATTCTGGCGTTAACCTATTGGCCAGTTGCAGTTTCATGCTCTCACTTTTTACTGCGATATGCCTGGGTTAGAAGAACATGTCTGCCTGCCTGTCATATTGTCATTTTATAATAGCAACAATTGTTAACGTCAGCTGAACATGAAAACTGTATAAACAGTCGGTCCCACTCACTTTTGACAGCTTGCGCGTCTTGCAAGGTAGTTAAGGCGATAACAGTAAGGGCAGCCTTCATCCAAACGGCTTAAATTCTCAAAAAAATCTTGCATTTATGCCACGAAAATTCAAATGCCTTCAAAGACTAAGCTTCTAAACCAGGGTGCTAAGCATCAACGGAAAGAAAAAAACAGACGAGATTGTATGTACTGGGTAACTATCTGCCATACTGACAGCAAAGGTACTAGCTAAAAACCCAGGCACGCGTGGTTCGCCACTATTGTGCCACTGTATGACGTAACTGATGGATGACTGATCGATTTCTGCTCAAATATCCATATAAAATCTCGGACCGAGCCTCTGCAGTTTGTTCCAAAGGATTAATCCAAGTTTGCGCAGTACTTTCCTCCTATGTGTCCGTAAATATGTATCCCCTTGATATTAAAATATCAACTGGCTACGTTCGCTACGCATTCACAATCGTAACCCCATATTTCAAACGAAGCATATCATAAGAAGGTTAAAAACTTACGTGCTTGGAATTCATTTACTGCCTGTATCTCCTATTTGTAGCACTTATCTCAAAGGACGTTTAATCTAAAAGGGAAAAAGAGCTATTTTTGAGAAGTAGACACGATAAGTGGGACAAGAACGTTATTTCCTTGACATTTTTCATTCCAATGCGAACCTGCCTTCAGAAACAGCGGCAGTTTCGGTCTGATGTTTTCTCTGAAGATGAATTCGATCTAGAATTTGTAACGTAGCGTGAATAACGTTCTTGCCCCATCGATCGTGTTTACTTATTCTCAATTACGTCTTGGTTCATGCATGTTTCGCTTTTAAGGGCAGTATAGATAGTTATAAGGGGTCAAGCGTCCACTTGGAGGTCAAAATCTCAAGTGATGATCATAGTATAATAACTGCATTTCTTTGTCTATGCAACCTGCCGTTATGAGGGACCAGGGACCGGCATAGACTATCAAAGCGACGTAAAATATTTCAACATCTATCCTCAGAAAATGTCTTCGACTGTAGAGAAGGCCAGGGCCCACGCCTTCTGCACGCTATGCACCACAGTGGAAAGAGATCAAACAGCTGATTTTGAACCTTCTCGGCTTTGGTTGCCCCAAATTTTAACAGACAAACAACGCGGAGAAGAGAGTGATCATGCACACTCTGGCACCAATTGCGCACTAAAATGAATTCCATATCATGGTCTATGGAACTCAGCATGCCTCAGTGGACAGCCTCGCCTAATTTGGAAGCACGATTTTAAGGAATGTCAAGACGGATGACAAGGTGGTTCAATGATATCAAAGGATAACCAGCGCGGTTGGCCGCAGGACCCAGTTTGGAATCGTCGTGAACTCAATCTTAACACAAAACGGAAGACTATCTAGTTATAATCCCAATAGCGTTGTCGTATGGGGCAGAAACCTTGACAACTAACGAGGAGCAAACGAGGAAGCTCAACCAATTTCACTGTGCTGTTAGGATATTTTTACTCAGAGTCCGAAAGTGTTGCTGAAAGAGAGGTATTAAAAACAAGTGTAAATTGCATACCCACTTCAATTTCATCAATTACCATTAAAACACCGAGATCAAACTGAGTTCAGCCGACTCATAGAGGAGCAAACGTGGATCACTTAAATATATATTTATGCTCCGTTATTCATACTCAAATCTATTCACAGGAGGTGAGAAGCTGTGTTGAATTATCTGATTCGGAAAAAGTTTAAGTGTTAATTGGAACTGGTTTGTATTGTCACTGGTGTTTTTGAGAGCTTGCTTATCTGATACGATTACAACCAAGCACATATAAAAGTTTCGACTGATGTCTGAAAGTAAAACAGTTTCCTTCTGGTTATTTGTGCAGTAGAGATTTATAATTGGACGTTCTGCTGATGCTTGAATGGCCGAGGACAGTAATCAGGTTCAAAGGGTCCTTCTGAACTTTCTGTGAAGTTGGTGAAAGACCAACGATCAGCCATGGGTGTAAGTGTACCCATACTTCAGGTGACCTTCCAAGGCGATAATTTTTGTGTCCTAGCTTTAACGATAACCGTTCTAACCTAAACCCTAACCTTCTGGAATGAAGCGCAAGCGCACGTGTAACACGGGGTACTTTTAACCGTTTCCTACCATTTTAGGTCAGCAATCTCTTGTGAGTATGTGATTGACTGCTAGTTCCATAGGGGGCTGGCTCCTGTACATATTGGGCTAGAGTGGGGCGCGTCACACGCAGGGGATAGTAAACTTAACGTTGTAATCAACAGGATGTTAGCCATATAATTGTAGACGTGAGTCGTAAGCAGATCAGGATCAATCATCAGGTCCTCCAGGCCTAAGGATCCACAATTGAGCAGAATGCAGAAGGTAATCGAGTCAGTGTTTCCACATTAAGTTCATTCGGTTGCTTTGTTGCTTTTTGATAGTCTCCATGGTTATTTTTCGGTGAAGGAGAAAAAGAATGACTCGCCTTTCATGCTGCAACTTATAAAGGCCTGTGCCATCTTCCTTCACCAGAAATGTTTAGGTCTTCCATTTCCTTCAACTAGAGAACATGACGAATAAAACGAATTAATTTAGCTTGCTAAAGACTCGTTTCATATACTTGAATGGATATATGACCTCACCCATAATGGACACGAAAATATGCACAGTATATGAGAGATTATATTAAATTCCAGAATTTAATCAATTCTTGTATCCTAAACTTACCCCTAGCACTATTCCTCCCGTCCTTAAATTGAGGGTAGGCCTGCCTGTAATAAATGTAGGTACGTATTCATGTATTGTATCCCGGACGAGTGCAGGATCGTTAGTGTGACGAAAAGAATTTTCTGTGGGAATAAGAATTACAAAGATAACTTTACCCGTTGCTTTCGTCAATAAAGATTATAATATATGCAGTACTTAAATTCGAAAAGATGATAATGTTGCGGTTTCTTTAAGAGTGTAGTGCATGGCAATTGTTTCGCAGCTAGTTCCTTAAAATAGCCGTATTTTGGTTATTATTATGTTTATCTCCTTATTTTTACTATTGTCAACTGGGTTTCGTCAAATCCAATACTTAGAAAATCTTATGGTTTAGCACGCTTATGTGGGCTCCCCCTCCCGTCCCTCTGGCAAAATTAAATTCAAAAAAGAAGTGTCCATAACACGCGTGCTTTTGCACCAAATTCCGACTTGATTTTCAAGTACCACATTCATTTTCGGAAATTTTAAATATCTGAAAACTGGTTTTATGCCCTTTTCTACTTGCACGTTTAACCTAGCAGTTCATTTGGAGTCGCCATACAATGTTGTGAACAACTAGATGCCAAAGAATATTTGCGCTTGGCCAATGTGTGTTATGTGCTGTGGGCCTAGTAAACGTTTTAAATTGAAACTGGACAAACATGGAACTCCTGCAGTCTTAACGTAATCTTAGGAAGGGTTCTCGTAAACAAAGCTTTCAAAATAAACTTTTTTTATGTTACTACGAAGCGATGAAACCTAAAAATGGCAGCAAATGTAGCGTGAAGCCTCAGTGATCGGTATTTAACATCGAATACAACGGGCTCGATGTGAAATATTGATTCTTCAAAATCAAGTGAATCCATTTCACAAACTGTACTTATTCCTTCATATTTTAAAAGTGAACTGATTATGTCTAAAACTCACCTCATCTCCTCCAGTTATTCTAACTTGCTTTTGCAATGAATACCTACTTGTGGCCCCTTATCTTCGGTCGTTGTTAACATTTATGTCGAATTGAAGCTCTCTTTGGACAAGGCTCATCGTCACACTCGATTGGGCTATCCTGGTCACAGAAAACCTGATAGAGGATAAAACTGTCGGGAAACTCATCTAGTATTTCCTGAAATGTTAAGAAAGTGTTCCAAAAAATAAAATTCGTTGATTTGTATTAATTGCAAATATCTCAGCGTTCCTTTTTATCCTGAGCCTGTGGAGAAGAGTCCTAGAAGGCACTAAGGAGAAGTATTATAATAAAAATGTCTGGATTATTTGGCACTGCAATCTAGACAGCAAGAATCGTAGTGTTTTTTATCTTATTTGGCATGCAGCCTATTGATGGCCCAAAAGAGCAATTGTGATCATTTTTAAAATTTGCTTGGCCCTTCAGGTACTGTTTGGATTTGAACTCAGCCTCATATATTCTCCTTCTGTTTCTACACTAGCAAAGATAAAATCTGGATATTTTCTTTCAAAGGTCGCACATGGGAGCATTTTCAATTCTTCAATTCTGTCTTTTACATTTTTATCTTGAGATTTTTATGATAAAGTTTCCCGAGAAGTTTTCACAAAGGTGTATAAGGCAAAGTTTAAAATAACTATTTTAGCTAGCTAATTAGTCAACGCGCTGTTTTGTACTGACACGTAGTATGCATACTTATGGTAAAGGGTGAGCATTTAACACTTTCTTTCATCGTGGTGCAATCTGTGAAGTTAAAGCGATCCTTTTACTCAACCACATGTAAGGTGTTTCACAGCACGAGTCATCTGTCATTATTACTAGAGAGGTTTATCCCCCTATGGCTTCCAAGGTATGCATACTAAATGACCGTGCAAGTCGTAATATCGGGCTCCTGATCTGTTCAATCCTACATGGTTTAATTTCAACGACTCCTGCAAGTGAATAATCATGCATATTACGCAACCGCATACATGACCGCAGTGGCATTAAGGAATAAAATGCCATGAGCAAGTTTGCACACTGATAAAAGTTTATTTTCTCTTAAAAATTTGTCTGTAAAATTTGGCCTTGAAGGTGGGTTAAAGCGTGATTTTCCTAAATGCGTTAAAAAAAATTTCTAATTTTCTAGTTCTCAGCGAAGGGCTGTTGAGAAGTAAATCGTACTTCTTGCCGCTAAATATTTTACCGCGAAACCTAATTCAAGTGAATCTTTTGGTTCTCTTCCAGAGAGAGAAGGCGATAGCTGACCAAGTTTATGATCCAGGGGATCAATTGCCTTGATTTAGGGCTCTTGTTGTGTTTTCGGCCAGTCGAAAACGACTATCTGCATAATTTGTGATTTTTTTGGGAGGTAGAGTAAACGTTGGTTCTTTCTTTGTTACAATACACAACTTATCAAACCATCATTATGTCTTAGAGGAACAGACGTTTTTCCATTTTTGATAAAACCCGTGACAGAAATGTGCCTATCTGAGAAAATTTGCACCTAAGGACTTTAAACGTTCTAAAAATCCTTTTTAAAAATATCTTTTGAGAAATTTATGTTGACGAATTTCACAAATTTCTGAACACGAGGGAATTACGGCTAATGAAGAAAGGTTCCTCATAAAAATGATGGAGTTTTAAGGCTCTTTTGCATAGCCATATCCTTACCTGTTTTGGGTCCTTATCTGCTGTCTGAATTTTATATGACATAGCAAATTTGGACTACAGCACAATTATATGAAACTCCAAAGACAAATGGCATTGGTTCTACTGAACAAGTTGATTCTCAGGTATTTGAACTAGAAAACTTCCTTTCTCTTTCTTTCGAAAACAGTGTGCTTTTTTTCAACAAAATTAGTGCTTTGTTATAGCGTTATATTTTATGGGATTTCCTGTTAAATATTACCTTAGACCCAACTCGTTCTGTCAATTCTTTTAAGCTTAAGCATATAAAGGCTTTGATGATAAAACCACTGAGATTTAGTTAAGGGTCCATGGAGAGCGATCAATCCACTATCTTGCACGATGTCCAAACGAAAACATGTCGAAGGGCATGAAAAATCCTCTCCGTTTCTGAACCTGATTCACTCCCTGATACCCTGCGTGGTATCCAAATTCACTGAACTGAGAAGATGACATTGTTGAATAATTGTCAAACTCATCAGTTGCCATCTTCTTCACATTTGTAATTTGATTTCCTACCCGTTAATATACGAAAAATAACGTTTGGCTAAAATTAAAAGCTGTTAGCCCCTTCTGACTGTTTGTTTTATAAAAAAGCCGTAAAAAGTTCATCAAGGATGTATGTGCACTTTATACGCTTACATCAGAGCACAGCTTAAACGCATATACTTAATAGCAGTAGTAATGTTAAGAATTCTGCCATTCCGGGCGATTGACTAGTATTCACTTAGACATGTCTTAGACCACTCTCAGGATACATCCAAGGCCATTAAACTGAAATCTCTCATTGGTTTCAACCGGGCCTCTATCAAATTGCACCCCTAAGTATCTATTTACCGCCTTAACCCCCATGTAACAGTCACAGTTTATTTTTTATTGACCATTCAAAGTTCACTTTTTCCAAAATGTCCGACTAAATTTTACTACCTATCAGTGTACAAGCCTGAACGTGAAGATTCAAAGGGGCAGCAATTAGATACTGGGCAACTGCGTAGGTGATTTCTGCCTCATTAGCCAGAAAACTACGAGTTTGTGTCTTGATGTTCTAAAGGTTCCGACTGCCAGTCTGAAAAGTTTTCCTAAATTTTATGCTGACAACACAAATCGGAAACACAGGTGGCCTGTTTGTTGATCTAATCGCTAATTGGAAGTGCAGGCTGATGCAAATTTTGTAGGAACGTCAATCAGTAGCTGGCTGATTTCGTGGTAATTCATACAAAGTGTGTGCCCACAGAGACAGCCTTGAAGCCACGCACGCAGGAGAATGCGCTGCCAACGAGGAGTGATGTGCGAGCACATGTTACGCCGTAAGCCGACTTTCAAGATGTTGCGCACAGGTCGAAGGCGTAGACGCGCGCGCGAGGTTTGGCCGCAAAGAGCTGCCAAGTCGATAAGCATTTTTTGAGATTCAGGCCACCTATTGGTTGGCCTCGTTGGATTTGTCATCTTGACGCATCATAAGATTGCGTAACCCTCTGTGCGCCTTCCCTGGCTACTTTGTGGTTTCTCACCCGTAAATTCCATCAATACAACGGAATACCCTAGTATATGCTAGTAATTAAAGCTTATATTCTTCATAGCGGAAAAAATCGAACATCTACACTTCTTTGAGTTCCGTAAGTGATATGTAAGAGTTCATCAATTAATGTCAATATTCCCGATCTAAACCGACAAGACAGTGAGCCCGTGGCTCAAAGATTAGAGTGTTGGACTTCTTTTCAACAGGTCGCGGGTTAGCGCCTCGCGAGGGGCGCTACCGGGGATTGGGTATGACTGGCTGAAGACGGCTAATGTTCCAGAAATGATCATTTCAGTCTCCCTTGTCTTTGTCGGCCTTCTTCCTCTACACTTCGTTCTGTTAGCTAAGCTGTACTTTACTCGATTTTATGCAGAATAGTCAAACATACTGCTTTCAATACATTGTATGCCTCGTCACCCATTGGAAAGGATAACTATGGTCATTACTACGATTCGATAGACAGAGTGCTATATGCAAGGACTGGTTATGGAATGTTCAACTGATAAGAAAATTTGTTCTACCCATCATTGAATTTTACTTGCCGATGACTACGGGAAACTAGCTTACTGCAATCAAATATAACGTTACTTTGCACTTTTATTTTGAACAAATTAATAAAATTCTAAATGTGACAAAACAGCGTAAACTTCGCAATAACAATTCGATAGAGTTTAAAATCTGAGACTATCTCAGCACACTTCATGTTGCACTGCTAACTAACATCCAGGGACCATGCACATGGTACGTGCTCCTTAATGGGTCTGATTATATGGTAAAATTTGGATGAAGTAACCCCCATCTAAAATTTTCGAAACCGTTGGGGTTTTCGTAGCACAGGGGCACTCATTCTGCTCAGTCCAGAATACAACTGAAACAAACAAACTATACTGAGTGTTTTATTTGCCTCAGTACCTTCATTGACTGCAATGAGATATGAATCGTTGATCCAGTCTATGAGAAGAAATTTTACCCTCACCTACGAAATTCCTATCAGGCTTCATCTCGATTTTCATCCATCGATGCATCTATAAAGCTGAAGGTTACTTTCACACCAAACTTCCATTGTTTCGTGTAGAGCTGAGGCTGGTATAGGTTAGGGAAGACCATCTAATTCATCCAAAATCTATCGTTCGGAGCAAGCTCATAGAAATGTGCAGACTACATGAAGTGGACGGGAAATGAATATGAGTTTTTAAAATGTATTAAAAAATAGTTTATCATGATCTCTGGGAATGAGTCGATATGCTGTTACTTATGAGGAAGCACAGTAAAAAGTCTTTATAAATCGAAAAAATTATACAATAATTCTGATGGTTGCACGTTTTGGTGTGTGTCATATATATATATATATATATAGAATAACATGAACGATAAAGACAAGGGAGACTGGAATGGCCATTTCTGGCTTATTAGCTGTCATCAGCCAGCCATACCCAACCCCAGGCGCTGCGGCGCCCGAGCCTCAAACTCGCGACCTTGTTGGGCAGAATTCCAACGCTCCACCCACTGCGCCACGAGACTTTCATTCAAGCCAAAGAAATAAGACATAAGATCCTTAAAACGACTCTAGTTTTAATAGATGAAGAATCTTGGCTTTAGTTGGAACAATTTCTAAACAACTTTCATATCCGGAGAGTTAATCTGAACCCTATGCACCACATCATATAACCATTCCTGATTAATATTACCTGGTGTTTACTAGTGTTTTTTTGGAATACTGATTTACTTAATGCATTTTAACTACCAGGCATTTAGGGAAATTGAAAAGCTTACGTTTTAAAAACAAAATTTAGCTCATTACATGCCCGTAATTATATTTGAGCTAATTTGGATCAGGCTGAAATTAATTCTCTAGAATTCTACATTGAAATTTCTTGCAAAGATTACCTTTGAATCAAGAAATCATGGTTTTATAGCCCATTGTGCTTATTCCGGTTTATCTTTTCATGCTAAGTTTAACGAAAGATAACTTTGGTGAATATAGCCTGTTCAAAATGCGGATATAGTAATTCTGCTAACGATTTTCAAAAAAATTTGAAAAATGGATACTCTTTCAAGATCTACCAGAATTCACCCCGCCCAGGCAGAATTGAGAAAAGAAATTTTTTTAAAACGTTTTTGAAACTCAAGTATTTCGTCAAATCCCAATTAGAGAGCTTGTCCAGGACAGAGAAAATTGCATTTGCATTTTATTGCCATGGACATATCTCTGGAGCGTAGCTCAGTAGGACAAAGCATTACCTTGTAATTAACTGTCATAGGCGTGGTAGTCAGTCGCACTTTTAATCGAATGAACCAGCAGTCATGATGTGCACTCCTACGCCTATTGCGCAAAGATGAGTAACAACTTGTTTTGACTCGACTGCGTTCAAACGACAGTGACTCAGACAGACCCGCTAAACTTGAAAAGGGATGTGAGAAATCGAGTGTCTTTTCATCCAAAACCAAGTGGACTCGCTAACAGGAGGGGGGTATCCAAACACCATGAACGAACGAAAGACAGAGAAAAAAATTGGTGAATATAGTGGAATGAGACAATCAAGGAAACAGGCTAGATTCACGTGTTTGTTTTTCAGTTTCCTGCCACTTTGAAAATCATGTCGAGAACGAACTGGGGTATTTCTTGAACTCTGATAGTAAACATTTGATATAAAGAAAATCGCATTGGGTTTCAAGCAATGACCTCGTAAACAATAAATCGGAATTAATAATTTGAACCAGCTCTTCGATAATGTAAGCATCTTAGCCTTTGGTCGTTGCAGACTGCCGACACATCAGTATAAAAAAAGTATTTTTGGCCAAAAAACAATGTGGAGGACGCACTTTTGCCGGAATATACATTTTTAATTGATCAGAAGTAATCAGAGGAAGGTATTAAGGAGTAAGATGCTGAAAGGCCCCATGAAAATGTTTCAGGATTAATGATCAGGCGATGTGCTTGTCAGGCAAAATCCCTGTTTAATGCTCAGTCTGGCAGAAATTATTGAAAGGGGATTTCAGACGAAGGGATTTGGTGCGAATAAAGGACTGGGTGCCACCAAAGCATAAGAACGGCTTAAATTCACTTTGAATAATATCCTGAGCCAGCGAGTTATAAGTTTATTGCAGTCTGTAAATGTTTGAACAGATGTCTAACTATTTAATAGAATACAAGTGGGAAAGGCTTATGCAAAGTTGCGGTCACCGTAGATTTTTCTGAATGGTTGCTAACAAATTTATAATCGTTCAGTTTTAACTTTTACAGGTTTTTTATGATCTCCGCTAACATGCATTCAGATGGAATTCTGTCTGATTGTTTTTTTTTAAAACATTCACCGTTTTAACTCGGAGTATCAGACGTTATCTGCCTACTCGCCCAGATGTGGTGAGTCTCGTATAAATTCAGTATAGTGTTCCTGAAATTGAGTTTGGGATACTGAAAGTTTAAGGTATGTTTTGACGCAATCCTTTTCTAGTTGTATAGTTCTCTATTTCTCATAATTTGCTGGAAACCTATTGGTAGATCAATCACTTCAAGGTCGAATTCGGCAGCCTAAAATAAATTAAATATGCGATAGATTCTTGGTCCTATTTTGTGCTCAGAGGTGCTTCAGTGGTAAATAACAAATTGATTGTGATAGCGAAGGTGCCATGTATCAAAATGTACGCTTCTGCTACACATTTACACTGGGATGTACATCACGGTGCGCTATAATATTTTAGAATCTTGCTTTCAGGTCCTAAGTTAGCGTGCACGTATCCTATAATGCGATCTATGTCTTTTTTGACCGTCGTAGCCCGACGATGTCCACCGTATACTCCACAGAAGGGTGGCGCAGGAACGTTGCGTTGCAAGTGAATTAGTTTTAAGTGATAGTAGACTTGCGCTGCATCCACCGCACTCTCTACTCCTCCCCCACCTGAGTACGGTGTCATGACAGAGTAAAAAAGACCAGAGGTTGGAAGGGCGCAAAATATGTGACCTATGTATAACATAGTAAACTGCATAGCTAAAGCCTGCCGCACTCCAAGTGTAACTGCGTCAATGACCTGAGGATGCTTTGGTCATCTGAGGCCAGCACTCCAGCATTATCATATGGTCTGCCACTTTGCGAACACTCAATCAAACCTAACTTTTCATAACAGCATTCTAAAGCCGATTTTTTGGACAGCCATTTTTTCGAAATAGATGGGAAATTTTATTTGGGTAATATATATTTTCGGATGTGTAATGAAACACAGGTCTTTGATAGGACAAATTCGTACAGAAATAAACCGGAGCCTTTGAAAACAAAACTAATTAGATGGAATGAGAAGTTGCCATTAAAAATAATACCTATTTTAATTAATAATACTCTATTATTATGATACCATTATTAAAAAATGACGACCTTTATAAATTGGCACTCAGCAGTTTTTAGCAATACTTCTGTCTCTCTCAGATAATTATGAAATACCGTTTTCATAAGCACAAGGGGGGTTCTGCGAAATGGTCACCCCATGTCATCAACGTGATTTCCCGAATTCCTGGCAAAGGGAAATTAAAAAAGACGGCAAAGCAGACAAGGATTTTAATGAGATTACAATGGAGTGTTTTCGTGAGAACAGTGATGTGATATTCATACGTGGCCTGATCAATGGTGGAGAAAAAGTATAAACATAAAAAGTCATCTGGCTGAAATGTTATCTTTTTGGATTTTGAGGAACATTGTGAAATTTACTAAAATAAAACAGATGGTTGAGATGCTGAAAGCAATCCTTCCAAACCTGTTAGGTGTCAGGGCGGAAAGTTCAACCGGCTTGAGATCGTCTCAGTTGCTCAAAGACACATATAAGAAACTCGGAAAAGAGATTTTTGAACGCTGTGGGTCGTATTGACCTAAGCGAGGAAATATCGCTATACCGTAGCTATGAAATCCATCTATAAACCAGTTTTCTCTCTGAAATCAGGTAAACGAGCGCATGACAGGTCAGGAATTTGAAGATTACGCTGCGAATGCCAGGACTAACAGGCTAGTAATGCGATTTCGCTTGGCATCTAAATGTACTTGACGTTACTGTTAAAATCAGACGGTATCGACTGAGCTTTTGTTATGGGAAAGCTTGACCAGTAGCATAAAGGGGCGAATTGGAAGTCACCATTAACTAAACCCAAACTGAAGAAAAGTGTGCATAAGATTTTAAGGAAGTAAAGAATATGCGTATCTTAAGATATGATTGAATTAACTATTAAATTTGCGTCCATGCCTTGATGACGTCTTCGCCAAATAACACAATACAGAAAAATATTTCAAAGTAGATGTTCTCAATTCGCAATGCAAACTAACATGGATGGTATGCTGGAACCACCTCACTAGGGACAAACTTCCCACTAACGTACTTTTACACCACTTTTTCCGTTTGTCGACCGAAATTGTAAGTCAGAAGTCTAAAATATTCTGTCTAAATTAAACGGGTGCCGAAATAACTTAGAATCGCTGAGTAGAAGCGGTGGATGAAATAAAAACTGGCAATGGTTACGGGCACTATTTCTGAGGGAACCTGCTAGTTAACGATCCCTATACGAATGAACAGATCTAAAGATAGCATTTAATTAGTAAACACCATCGGACTGTGTAAAAGTTCAGACTGTCGGCGGCCACATGAAAGCCTGGTGAGACACGACAATAGGAACCACCCTCAGGGTAATAAAGTTGACCATGCATAAAATTCCAAGTTAAATATTATCGATTTATAACCTTAACTTTAAACTTCAATTTGATTCCAACCTTAACCCTGACCCTAAAATTGACCATAACGCTGACCTTAAACCTACCCCTTACCTTCTTACTAAGCACAAACTACCTAAAAATTAATGCTGAAATAGAGGGCTTCCATTGTCATATCCTGCCAAGGTCCTTCTTAAAATTCTTGGCAGTAGAGTATTTTTGGGAACGCAAGATCGCCCAAACTACAAAAATCGATATCATTTGCGGTTCACTCCAATAAGCAGCCGCCATTGGTGTCATTTTGTATTGATTAATTCGCTTCTCTTCGATTTGTCCCTGAAATATTCGTGCATGACCACCTGAGGAACAAGCGTCAGAAATATACCAAAAACGTTTCCTATTTTGTACCAAAAACAACTCTTGTCTTTAAAAATATATCTGCCTTATGAAAGTATTTCGAGCTCAATAAAATGATTAAACGCAAATTTTCAGTTTTCCAGCAAATCGCCTTAACTACTGCTAGCACGTACTCCAAACCTTCATCTTTTATATCCAATCTGGAGTCATTTGAATGTTAGGTGCCTACACTTTGTCTTGCTCAAATGAAAATGTGACATTTTAGCCACAACTGGAACTCTAGGGGGTCTTGAGGGATACGTTTCTGGTAAGCACAGGACATTTGACATGACCAGTTATATTGGTTTTTCTGCATTAGCAATTCAGCCAAGGAAGTTCGCATCAACACTAGCAAAAAACCTAAGCCATGTTAACCGCTCATCTGCGTCTACGCTGCTCAAACGTAGCCACATGCATGCGCTCACATGTGTGCGTAGGCACACATACATACATACACACATGCAAATGTCTCTTTTGTTTGGAGGGCTCATGCCTCAGCTGCTTCCTAGGCCGATGTGCTCGGGGGCGAAGGCCCATGCGTGTGCGTGCTTCGGTGTGACATTTCTGGCGACTCATGGCTACGCGCTATGTGTACTCCCCCGCACGCTGCTAGTAGGCGCCCTCTTAAGGACTCGATCAGCTGAGTATGACATTCACCTAGAAACTTTCGCCACTCGACATTTGTCACACCGACATAACTTCTTTCGATAGACACGACACAATTGAAGGAGAGAAACCCTATCTATACCAGCGAACCCTGCTATTCTTTCGGACAACGAAATCATTTCGATTAAAGGGAAAACAGGACCTAGCCTACTTTTGAGTACAGAAACTTTGCCTTCTAGCCTTACCAGGCCTGTGTCACAATGGACGCTGGTGAAACATTTGTGGATATTCCACGCGCTACCTATGAAAACTTCCTGGTAATTCATTTTTTTACTTCTAAATTGTGTTTTTCCTGGGCAAGCTTAATATGAGCGTTTTTTACTACGATCATATTGTCCATAGTTTCAAGTCTTTTTCGTAACTGCCAGTTGACCCTGACTTTTAATTAATAGCTACTCTTATGAGCCTTCTTGAAGTCCCAGGGATGGGTTAACACACGCTTTTTCTTTAAGAATGTGCTACGCGAAACATATTAGAGAACAGCATGTCATTCAGATTTTAAAATGAGCCTACGGCATTTTCGATTTTTGCATATTTCTCGTTCAGCAGTCTTCCAAATTATTTTCATCTCCAATAACCTATTCGAACAGTTGCCACCCAAATACTCGAAAACTTGCCAATATGCACACAATAGATTTAAAGATGGTTGTTATATACAAAGCCCTCTTAAGTACTTTAAAAATGCTTCAAAATCATGTATTCGTTTGTTATAAGTTCGCACAGGGTCAAAGCACACATATATGTTGCTTACCTGTGGAGTGATAAATGGATCGAATAAGAGCATTTCTCCTTTCCCAAACATTTATGTTACACAGAATCTCAGAGTTTGAAGGGATATTTATGCAGGTTGTTACATCCCTGTAAGGTTGCAAATACATAGTTTCCGAGAATAAGGATAATAAAAAGTGCCTAGTCTTCTCCCATCTGCATCCGGGCATTTGGTTATTTTATCTCGAGCCCTGATAATTGCACAGATTGCTTGGTATTTCCATAGCTTCATCATCGCAGAGTTCTGATACCCTTGACTCCCTAAAACATCTGCCTTTAAACCAGTGTCTAACTAATGTGCATGGATATAGTTGCTATCAAGTCATGTCCTGTTGACAAGGTTTTCTCGCACTTTTCTGCAAACCTCTGCTGTTTCCAGTGATGTAGCCTGCTCCACAGGGGTATCCGAAAGAATAAATGTAAAAAGATATTATATTTGACGGGAACCTGTCTCTTCTCTGCTTACGTAAAATAGCGTCGGTGGTTAAAATAGGTTTTATTTTGAGCAGAGCAGCAAATTAATAGGCATTTCTTATAAAATGATAAAAAATATTGAGATTTGTACATCTTTGTTTGGGTAACCAGATTGGTTTATTGAGTTCATATTCTTTATTTTTCTATCTATAATTCGTTGTAGGTTGAATTTAAGCTTCATAAAATAGAGTACGGGTTAAGAAAAACATAAAATTATCTCGAATGGAAGACTTCCACATTTGTTTGAAACAACTGCTTTCAATTGCATTGAAAAAAATATAACTATATACCAGCATTTGAAGAGGTTTGTTCAACCAGGTTGTCAGTTATCGCATGTTCAATTATCATTAAATGTGAACTGTGATAGAACAGTATGGTTTGTACCGAAACCTATGTACCAAACTGAAGGCGTCTCTGTAACTTTAATTAAAAAATCTTACATAAAGTCAATTGGATTATCGATTAGTATAGCAATTAACCTCAATAAAGCATATAAACAGTAAAATGTTAATTTTCGTTGGGACCTCATCCAAAACAACTGCTTAAATCACACAATCAGAGCATGACAATCCTTCAGTTTTTTAGGTTTATTAAGTAAACTGAACACTTTAATCTAAAGGGAATGAACGTGAAAAATGTGCAAAATGTAGGTTTAAAACTGTATAAACATGTTTGAATATCGTTGTTAAAGGAGAAGATAAATAATTAACTTTTAAAATGAGGAAAAAATAATTTTATTTTATGAAGCATGAAGTACCAGAATGATTTGAGAACCAATGCTCACTCACATACCATAGGAGTAAATTTATGCAAGCAGTAAAAAATAGTCAAAAATATTTAGGAAGAGGGTGGCACGATGGCTTGAGCAAAAACTCTCAAGTCGGAGCAAACGGTTAGCTCTTTTATTGCTTTATATTTAATGTGGTTTTTTAACTCTGATTGAGTACTTCTTTATTCTAAAGGACAGCCAGGCATTTTTGTCAGCGTTTCATTGGTTTCTGTGCGTATTCTCATATCTGAATTCTCCTTAGTATTTTATAGATAACAGTTGTTTTAGGGAATTCCCGTTTGCCAATAGAATAGATTATCAGTAAAAAAAAAATGTGCATTCGTCCAACCTTTCGTTGCACTTTATGCTTCTCCCTATCTTAGGAATCCAGTTCGGCTTAAGTTTATGTTCCTAAATTTGCCTAACTTAGACGCATTATTAACGAACCTAACTGTCATACACTGCTAACTTACTTGCAATGCAAACGTCACAATATGTTGCATATTCGCCCTAAGAAAAACCGTAAACAGTTGTAGATACCAAATTGTGTTTTTGCTACTTCAGTTTACAAGGCTTCAATATTAGTTTCGTGTTGTAATTATTGTTTTGAAATTGAATGTGTTTCGGCTGGAAGAGATTGTGGCTGTTCTTGATCAAAGGTTACCCGGTTTTTCGTCAACAAAGGGGAAATTGAATAAATTTGATACGTTTTCTGGAGAATTTTTCGATGCATTCAGTTGGCAAGGCCAGAGAGGCCGAAGTTAGCTGTTTGCTCGGTTTAAAAAGCCTCTTTGTACTCTGAATAATCTGCACACACTTACACACTGTTTGTTTCTCTGCTTTTGACAACAGCCACGCATAATATTATTGGTTATTCAGTTCATTAATGTTTCTTGGGGGCCAACTACACAAATTGCATGTACTGCAGGTGAAGTTTCCTGAGCATAATTATCGTGAAAAGGCCAGAGTATATAACCGATAGTTTACTATCATTGACTCACCTGCATAGTATATTCGGTATAGGCTGTTATGGGATGTGCTTTGACTCATAATAGTCTGCTTTCTTGGAGCCC
This sequence comes from Schistocephalus solidus, assembly GCA_017591395.1. Taxonomy (NCBI): domain Eukaryota; kingdom Metazoa; phylum Platyhelminthes; class Cestoda; order Diphyllobothriidea; family Diphyllobothriidae; genus Schistocephalus; species Schistocephalus solidus. The sequence continues at coordinate 117,836 of WEDG01001166.1, read as the reverse complement.
TCTGGAATAAAATCTTCTTAAACGTTTACTTATCACATTTCACCAAAAGAAATATGGGCAGTAAGCGAAAATAGATTAAAAATAAACCCTGTCAGATGAAGCTCCTCGGATTCAGATAAATTGTTGATGGCGAATTTTCATATTGAAGGCTTACTTTTGGCTCACGCATGGCCAGACCAAAGGCTAACTTCCTTCCTGTTATGGAAATCATCGAATTATGAAACCTCATTCTGAGTGATAGCAAGACTTCGATGTGGGATTATCTATCAAGCGAAGTAACAGTTGAATGAGACCTGCACTCACGTGACAGAGGGGTGTTTTATATCCTCATCCAAATCCTTTCGATGTTTGTCACTTCCAGCAGACCCACCAACATCTGATGTCTTAGCCATTCAGCATATAATTTAAGTGGCCCGCGCAAGTTTCAAACAATGCAATATTAAACTGTCACGGATGCAGGAAAATGGTGATTGTACACTATTAATTATTACCTGTCACACGTAAATTTTTATATTCCACAAGTTCGCCTCAATGTCTCAAACTTCTAATTTCACTGTTAACAAATTTTTCTCCGTTGCTTGTTAAACAAACTACTGTACACTTGAAATCTCTAGCATATTTTTTTGGCATAAATTCCTTGAATACTTGCCGACTGAAGGAAACTTTTAGCTAATTGATGTAATTCTTCACTGCTTGCATTGTTCACTCCTAAAATTTGCGCAGTAAACTTTGCTGTGCCTTTATCATAAAGCATGCATAATCTTTCCCAAAAATAAACATTTTATTAAATCAGTAAGTAAACAATGTGACTAGTTTTGCTGTCCTATCATGGTCTTCATTCGGCTATAAAATCGAATGTTTACGAAAAACGATAAAAAACAAAAAAACAAAACAAAACAAAAAACAAAAAATACTGCAGTGCAGTTCGAAGATTTTTCCAACAATTATTTTTCGTTTTTACAGACCCTTATTTTATAACGCTCCTTACGGACATAATCATTTAGTTCAGCAATAATTCATGTTTAACTAAAACATTACCGAAGGGATTTGATGAGTCATTCATTGCATAGGCAATCTTTTGGTTTGCGAAAGTCTTAATTTCCAAGGCCGGCCGAACTATTAGATCAGGAAATATGCCCTCCCCTTGGGTTTTGCAAGTAACTGCTCTAAATTCTAAGGTACGTTATGGTTAATGTTTATTTTGTAGTTAGAATTAGGGCACGGGAATAGCAACCGCATTTGAAGTTAGCGTCAGGCCGGCGTCATACAAGGCGTTTACCTGCTTCCGGTCGTACTGCTTACAGCTTACAACGCATTTCCGGCCTAGGATTTCAAGATAGATGTTCCTTAGGGCATTCTATACCCGACTTTCAGTTTTATATTTTTTGTCATTTGACAATCTTTTGATTTTACTATGACGAGCATTAGCCAATTGCTGTAAAAAATTGAATGTTTTGTGTTGATTTATTTTCTTAAAAAGTGTACTTGTCAGTATGGGTGGACTCTTTGGCGTGTGCTTTTGTGCTTCAAATTTGGTGCGTGTGCGTTTGTGCTTCAGATTTGGTGCGTGTGCTGGTAGCGAGACTGTTTGCCGGACAACAGGAATGTATCAGGTTTTCACGGAAGCGGAAATGAAAAAGAGAAAGTGCTGTTCTTATATGCTTTTACAGATAAAGCAACCTTTTTTACGGGCTAATGATATAACAGAGGAAAAATGAGTGCCTGTTCGTCAAATGGTTTTGAAAGAAATGAGTTAGTGGTTGAATACACTTCAACTAAAAAGGAAGCCTGACATTGTGCGCTATTCTAATCAACACCAGTAATGCAAATTTGCGTAAATCGTAAACCAGCATAGAGTGCGCCAAATAGTAAACATTTTTCCAACGACAGCCACACAGTAGCGTAGTGGATAAGAATTCATAGACTTAAATTTATTTTGGCATGGGCGATATAAAATCACAAACAGGACGGTATATAGGGTTTCAGCAGAACAAACTGGCCACTACAGAGAAAGTCTCTCTATCCTGTTGTATTTAGCTGCTTAAATTTAAATAAACGTGGTTAAAATAGTTCTGAAGGGTCCTTGGGCACTCTAATTAGTCCTTATATATCATAAGCACAAAACTGTGCAAGCTAATATCACTAATGTTCATTCAAAACTTACCTATCTCTCTGAGCGTGGAATTGACTTATGAAAGGTTCAGCATCTGAAATCACAACAGGGTCACTCTGTTAATCAGTTGGATTTTGAAGAAGCCCACATTGCTTGTAGCATGGTAGTTCTGAGTGATATTTCATTAATTCATAGTCTTGGTCCTTTAGATTCTGGTAAAAAATAACATTTTACAGGTTTAAATTTCTAGTTCATTCATCTGCTTCTTGTTGTTCTGGTGAGCTAACCCGAAGTTATATTTTATCTAGAGGTAGCCTTCTTTGAAGACAGTCTAACTCAAACCGATTTCGTTGTTAAACCTTGTGCTTCATAAAGAATTTTCTGGCGTCATTAGAAATATAATTAACTAAGTCGATACCTTAAATGCCGCCGGTTTAGATCGAGTAAACGCCTGCTTTTTTGTGGGACTGTACATTTAAATCCCAGATTTTTACATTGAAAGTCTTTTTCCAAAGGTGCTTCGTGAGAGCTTTGGCGAATGCGTCTAAGCTACCTTGCAGCTACACTGAGACCGAAACTTTCATGGTTTTTAAGCTTAGCTCTCACAGGTTTTTCTGTAATGCCTGTTTGGCTGGTTCTCACGCGCGATCTAGAAGATGATATTGCGTCTTCGGGTGAATGGATTAAATGCAGAATCCTGTTCTATGCCAAAGGCGAGTTCTGTTATTTGTATTCATTCTTCATCGCGTGATAATGCGCAGTCACTGGGCCAACTTACTGATCAGACAAGGCATAAGACAGTCTCTTAAATGAAAAAGACCTGTAGTGTATAGCTGTGGTCAAATTTGAGTAGCGGCAAGGGAGTTTTATTTCTTACCGGAAAAATTAATTCTATAACACCTGCTTCCTTAGCGTCGAACGCGTTTTCCGTCAATCAGGATTTCCTTTATGTGAAACCCCCGACTGACCCAATTTGCATTCACACAGCAGGTTATTCGTGTAACTTTGTGAGTTTTTCCCATTGGCATGGTTTTTGTAAACGAAGGAATGCTCTTCTCGAATACCATCGGAAAATTATTGGTTACCGTTAGTCACGATAAACTTATAGTTAAAATGGTTACGTTTTTATGTGAAAAATCGAATAGGAACATAATACAGTAGATCAGAAAAATATTTTCACATCGCATGGTAGTCCATCCACATGTGTTGGTTCTGCGGGTGTTTAATAATCGTACCATATCGTTCAGCAGGCTACAACTTGACTTTTTATGGTAACTTACCTATCTTTCATGAAATCCCAACCGAAATACTAAACCATTTTTTATAAGAAATGATAACTTGGTTGTGATCCCTATCATGATGCAGAATTATCCAAAAATTATTTTAGGCATACCCTATGCCGGCATTTCCAAAAGCTTTGTCCGGCCGCACAATAACATTGCAGGCCATAAATGGCTACTTACGTAGTATGCCTTTTCATTTATTCTCAATCCTCTCATTAATTCAAAGAATTTTTAAAAAACGGACAAAATAAATTCTGTGTAAACATTTGATAAACAAATATTTCTTTGAAGAATTTTTACTTGATAAGTGGTATCATTAAGCTTTAAAAACAATACCATGTCCAAATAGTTCAAGGTCAACCTGCAGGTGCACTTACAATTAGCGGTTTCTAAAAAAAGCTGCATACTTTCCGGGTACAGCATATCATACGTTTCTAAACAGTATTCATATGACACCATATAAGGCTTATTAAATTTTCCAATGGATGTGGACTATGTCGAGTACTTCATAAGTAGCATTAAGAGCCAGAAAAGATGCTGTAAAAATTAAAATTTTATGATGTATATATCTCAAAATTCAAAGTTTTTTTAAAAATTGAAACTAAGTTTTCCATCAAGTATCAAATGAATACTTAATGTGTCACGAAGTGAACAAAAAAGATATTTTTAAGGACATTGAAACTTCAGTGAAATATGCATGCTACTAAAGTAGCCATTTTATTGCGTGCTAATAGTTTAACTGGCCAAAAAGCAGCTCATTAAAAAGTTGCAATTCTAACATGGCAGAAATATCTCTGGGTTTTACCGCATAATAATAATTATTACAAGTGCATCTAAGTAATTCCTTTTTTTAATTAACATTTTATTTCAGAATTTCAGTTCAAAATTAAGGAAAGTGGTTAAATACTGTTATTTTTAACACCGAGAATTTGCTGAAGTTTCATGTGTGGGCTTTATGATTGACTCAATGTCTTGCCGGTGCAGATGTCGGTCTTTACTGTATGTCTTTGGAAAGCTATAATCTGTAGTCCAGTGTTTTCACACTGCAGGCCAACTTGTGGTTTCCCTGGTTTTGTCTTATGATCTTTTTGACCTCAGCTTCCTTTGAACTATATGATCATTTTTACCTTTCATTTACTGCAATCCTCAACCAAGGCACGCAGATGCGCTCAATGTTCCTGTATCAAGGAGGTCATATCAAAAGCATAGCTAAAGTCACTGTAACTGTCCGGTGCATTAATTTCACTGATATTGCCCCTAGGAGAAATTTTGCCTCTTAGCACTCTGGGAATATATCTTTCTAGTAATCATGCGTGCTCGTTTTTGAGGTCTTTTAATCCTCAGTAAGTTCACTAAGAACACCGATCGAATATCACCCTACTTTATATATTAATTAATACGTGTTACTTAAATAATGTAAGTAGCAAGCACGATACTTCTCTTTGAGTCGTTGATCCTATCCCGATTTCTCTCTTAACAGAATGGCATCCGGATGGAATATGTTGGCGACACCCAACAAGCCCTCCAGGAAGAAATGGACCGCCAAGTTTGCCTTGAGGAAGATCTTGCTGAATATACCTCAAGAGTAATGCTGTCCAATTATTTAATTAAACTATTATTTAGGGGCTATTTTCTGCTGAACACTACGAAGAGTTTGCGGTAAGATCTTCATGTATATTTAAACGGGAAAATCTTAGGAAAAAATTGACGTCAATCAACGCCATCTTGAATACCTCGCTGGTACCACCAGTATGGAAAAGCTATTCTCCGTGAGTTCACCTCAATTCTGCGTGTGTGAACTAGATCGATATATTTTTGAAGGCTTTGTGAAACCTGAGATCCTTGAAAGTCTTAAAAACTGTCTATCGACACTGTCCTGTTAGCATTTTTACTGAATCTAATTTTTAAAGTAAGAACTGCTGATTTTTCCTGATTTTCAGCATGTTTTAAAGGGATCACTTCGAACTCTGAAAAGAATTTATTTTACGCTTAATTTACGGATTTTATGTATCCTTAAAATGTACGCATACGCAGTAGGAAGACTTTAGGTGAACGCTGGTTGAGAAAGAATTCGAAACTACCACTTTCAGTTACCGACACATAAATGGGAGCAGAAGGTTAAAATGGTCCTTAGTTCACCTTCCTTTTGGGCTTATGAATTATTTCATGTGTACTCTGGTGTACGTTTCGGATTGTCGGTCACCAATTGGTGTTTCCAACTAGCTACTCCAAAAAATTTGTTGCACTGATCTACGAAAATACATCTTCAAAATGAACTTCTGCCACTGGGGTCTGAAAATTCTTGTGCATATCCGAACCTGTCACAGTACAGCGGGGCTCAAACTCAGTGGGCTGGAGCCTGAACCACATAGTTAATCCCGATGTGTCCTCTTCGTAACAATTTTAAGCTATTAGTAAACTGCAAGTTATTGAAGTAGCTTTGATTGCTTTAGCCCTAGAAACAGAAAACAACTGATTGTATTTATCAGCGATGGAAATTAGAAGCCAGGTCGTCTAGTAAGCCATTTAACCGCACAATTCATTTAACTCAATTGTGAAAACCTCGGTGGTCCCGGTGGCATTCGAAGTCACGAGAGCATGAGGAAGGCTCTAGTAGAGCCAACGCTCTAGCCACCTGAGCTACGAGGCCTCACCGGGAACCGCGAATTTAATCACACTGACGGTTAAGTTACCCACCTAGCCTACTGCAACGTATAGAATTTACCAATTCTGATACAGTTCGCTGACTGCCCAAGCAGCATTTTCTTTGCAATCAATCTAGTATCCACCAGATGACTACCAGGTGCAATTAGAGTAGAAGCTTTAGCAGGTTTGTATAATTCATTGGGCTCAGTTGTATACAACAGGGGCAAATGAACTATATAAATCCACCAAAACTTACAGTATATACGTAATTGTTATATTTTCCATGGCACATCATGAGTACCACAGTGAAGAGAAGTGAGCCTCCACATATGACCGCCAAGTCAAGAAGCATCCATCTGTTTATTTCGCCCAAATTTCAAGCTCCATCTATGAGTTCCATCCCCTTATAAATGCATGTTCGTGGCAGCATCCGACAGGATGCCAATGCATGGTGCACTAGTAGGGTCTTAGACTTAATATTTATTAACCAATTAGACAAAATCTTCTTAGCGTTTGGTATGACGGGTTTTAAAGTCCTCAAATGGCCATCGCAGTTTTCTTTATCTTTTCATTAGCACCTTCCAAAGACGCTTTTTACGTTGTCTTCAAATGCCATTTCAGGAATTATCGCATAACGTATCGCAGAGATCAGTTGATATTTCCCGCATGTGGTCGCCTCCAAACTTCTGGGAACGGGTGTGTCTCTTTTTTTCCTGTCCTCCTTTGAAGAGTTTGTCAATCCTCATTTTATTTGTTGGTTAAAATCTGTTCTTTCTGACCCATAGAACCTAAGCCGTAACATCCGAAGCAGCTGGAAAACCATTCAGATGTTCTCCCTAGCCAGTCGAGTACACATTTGTAACGCAGCGGAATATCAGATGGTAAGATAAAGACTGGACTTCTTCTTTACCTATTCTAGCATCAGTAAATATGCACTTTTCGTAAACCTAAACATAATATTACAGCATAAAGAGAGAAAATATTGAAAACTCTAGGCATAAATTGTGAATAACGAATCATGTTGGAATAGGAGGATGTGTAAACAAAACAGTGCATTGAGTTGAAAATAAGGCCACGAGTTGAGACATTGGGCGGTCACAGATTAGTGTATGGTGAGAGTATAAGGGCTTGGCTGATTATCTGCTGATGACGAAAGTTCGACCATCGATTACGACGAGGTCCACCGTATGCTCCACGAAAGGGTAGTGCAGGAACGGTGACTTGCGCGTGATTTAGTTTAAAATGAAAGTAGGCTTGCGCTGCATCTACCGCACTCTCTCCTCCTCTCCCACCTGAACCCCGGTCAAGAAGCCAGGAGATGGGAGAGGGCGCCATTGGCTGGCGCGGCCTGAGCCGCCTATGGACGTACCACCACACCTGGCTCGGATCCTACGGAGTGAGAGTGTCATAAAGGCCACATTAAGAAGGAGCCATTGCAGCCTTAATCTCAGTCCGCCAGTTAGCCTCTCCACACAAAACACACATTGGGCAGACCACGCAGTCCGAGTTATCCCGTCAGTTTGCAACCTTCCAAGCCACGGCTTTTAGCGCGCCGTGATAGCTTCAAGCACGTCGGATTGTTTATAGTGAGGAAAATGCGCTGAACCATTGAACTTACACTCTCCCTTACCCCCACAATCAGCCCACCGTCAGAGCCGGTCAGTTCTCTGACGTGGGAGTGGGTGCATTGGCTGACGGGTTGGCGTACCCGTCATCGCGCGCCACAGCACGACCTTGCCCCCATGCCGCTCACACCAGGATTCACTAAATCCGGGGATATGGAGGAGTCATCACCGTCGGACTCCCAGTCCACTGGTCAGCCACTCGACACACATAACACATACACTGGGCTGACGGCGTGGTCTGGTGTAAGCGTCATATTAGCAGCATTCCAATCCACGGTTTCTAGGAAAACGTGAGTTTATCAGGCCCATTATGATGATTGTGAGGGTGTTGTCTTTGTATTAGTGTAGATGGTGTGCGCTGAGGTGGCTTAACCTTCGGTGTATTACCGCAGGTTGTCGTGGAGGCGCATGTGTCCTAATAGGCCCATGCGCTGTGTAAATGTGCGGGAGAAGTGAGGGCAGTAGGGCCAGGTGGGTCGACTGTATGTCGGAGCCCCAGGCACTGGTTCACTAGCCTCCGTGCGATGGATGCGCAGGTGATCGACCAGGCCGGTGCGTGAGTTGAATATGCGGGCGCAGTGTGTGTAGGAGAAATCGGGAGAGGCTGGTGGGATGTCCTTCATGGTATTAGGGGTGGCAGTGGCGGGAAGCATGGCAGGAGCGGAGGGTGTGCATGGGGTATCGGTGTTGTGTGCATTGCGTTGATTTCCTCTGTCATGGATGCGCATGTGACCGAATGGGCCCATGCGATGAGTGAATGCGCGAGGACAGTGAGGGCAGTGAAGGCGGCGATCTCTGCTGTGTGTTGGTACTGCAGGCACTGGTTCACCAGTCTCTGTACAATGGATTCACGCGTGAGGTTAATGCGCGGTCGCATTGAGGACAGATTAGGAGAGAGTTCACATCGCTCCTGGTGGTGGTTACGGCGGCGGCGAAGGCAGTGGGGGTTGCGGTGTTGGGCATAACAGGTGATGAGTATTGGGATGTGGTCTCTAGGATAGTGGGAGTAATGTAATTGATGCCAAGAGTGAGGGTAAGGGAGGCGAAGGAGGGTTGGCAGAATTTGACGTAGTAGTTGAAATTTTCGGATTGTTGGTGCGTTGCATCCGAAGATGTCTGACCAGGCCGATTCGCGCACGGAAGGTGCGTTGACAGCGTGGGCATGTTGGAAGGGCCTGGACATCCACGGTGTTGGTCCAGGGCGCTGGTGAATTTCATGCCGCTCTTTTGGCCTTGGCGGTGACGATCAGGTTGACCTCATAGATTGCTGAACCAGTCTTCACGGATCTTCTCAATGACGGCCTATCCGGGGCCAGGTTGCCGGGTTGATTTGCAGTTGCTTCGGAGATTTCTTTAAAGTGTCCTTGTAGCGTCGTTTTTGACCTCCCTGTCGGCGAGCACCCGTAGTGACATCTCCGTAGAAAAAACCGTTTTGGTAGTGTCTGGTCGTCCATTCTCACCAGGTGGCCGCTCCATCGCAGTTGCACTTGCCTCAGCATGGCGTAGATGCTGAGGGTTCCAATTCGCTCCAGGACTTCTGTGTCCGGGATCCTGTCTCACCATCTCAGCTTCAATATTTTGCGAAGACAGCTGAGATGGAAGTGATTCAGCTTCCTGGCTTGGTTCGAGTAGATGGTCAGGTCTTCGCTCCGTAAAGGAGTTTCGTCAAGACGACGGCCTTGTACATCTTCAGTTTGGTGTTCAGGTGTTTACCGTGTCGATTCCACATCGAAGCCTGTAGTTAGCCGAAGGCCTGACTGGCTTTCTAGATCCGTTGGGCAACCTCGTCATTGATTCTCATGTTGCGTGACAGCCTGCTTCCTAAATAAGCAAAGGTTTCCACGTTTATGATTGGAGCATCGTTGACATTGATTCGGGGAGCATCGTAGTCCGCGCTGGGTGGCGGCTGGTGCATGACAGCCGTTTTGGCTGTACTGATTGTTAATCCTTAATTGGCGCAACCTGCGGCAAAGAGGTCCATGCTCCTTTGCGATGTCCTGCTCTTTCACAGTGTCAAGGGCGCAGTCTTTCGCGAAGAGCAAGTCATGAACTGTAGTCGTAGACACGCGCGTTTTGGCCTGCATACGCTGACTGTTGAGAAGGTTCCCGTCAGTTCTGTAGGCGATGCGGATCCCAGGCTGTTCATCACGGTAGGCGTCTATGATCATAGCAGAGAACATGAGACTGAACAGAGTGGGGGCGAATACGCAGCCCTGCTTGACTCCGTTGGTCACTGCGAATGCTTCAGATACCGTCCCGTTGTCAGTGACGCGCGCTGTCATCCCGTCATGAAGCTGACGCACCATGTGCCTGAACCGCTCAGGACAGGCGAATTTCTCCATAACTTTCTGCATGAATTTTCACAGTCCATCGTGATATACCGTGTCAAAGGCTTTTGTCAGAGCCACGAAGGTAGTGTAAAGGTGAGTTCACATCTCCTGGCACTTCTCTTGTAGCGGGCGAGTGGCAAAGATCATGTCGGTTGTTCCGCGGTTTCGGCGGAAGCCACATTGGCTTTCCGGGAGCAGGCCCTGCTCTAGGTGACCGTTCAGACGATTGAGAAGGATACGGGCAAAGATCTTCCCGGAGATGTTGAGCAACGAGATGCCTCTGTGATTAACACAGAGTTGCCGGTTCCCCTTCCGCTTGTAGAGACGGATGATGGTCGTGCCTTTGAAATCCTGAGGAACTTGTCCTTGGCGCTACAATTCCTGGAAGATTGTTGTGAGTTCTGCCATCAGCCGGGACCCACCTTGCTTGTAGAATTCAGGTGGGATTGCGTTGGATCCCGGTGTTTACCACTGGAAATCTGCTGCACGGCCCGGATGGTTTCTGGTAGGGAAGGCGGCAGATCCAGGTCATTGTTCTTGTCCACTTGAGGGCATCGGTCAATGGCAGCATCGGAGATGGCCGATGAGCAAGTAAGGACACTTCTGAAGTTCTCGGCCCAGGTCACATGCGCATACATGATAGCAGAATTCATTGCAATGTTGACAGCATTGGTACCCTAAGCATACCATCCATTCCTGCCATTTTCACCACCACTGCCACTAACACTACCACGGATGACAATCACCCAGCCTCTCCCGACTTATCCTGACCACACTGCGCCCGCAACGTCACCTCACGCATCGGCCTGATAGTTCAACTGCAAATCCATTGCACAGAGACTGGCGAACCAGGGCCTGGGGCTCCGAAATACAGTCACCTTGCCCACCTTCACTGCTCTCACTGCTCCCGCACATTCACGCACCGCATGGGCCTAGTAGGTCACATGCGTCTCCATGAAAACCTGCGTTAAATCACTGTAAGCTTAGCCAAATCAAAGCACAATGCCTTCACTAATACATACAAACACTCTCACCATAATCATGTACTTTAGACTAACATAGTATCCTAGAAACCGTGGCTTGGAAGGCTGCCAACTGACTCTTACATCAGACAACGTCTTCGGCCCAATGTCTGTTGTGTGTTAAGTGGCTGACTGGAAGTCAGATCACTATGGCTCCTTCTTAACCTGGTTTGGGTAATCCTTGTGTGAGTTTCAAGGCTGTCAGGTAGTGTTGTGGAGCGCGTAGAGTGGTTCACCAGACCGGTCAACTACTGCGCCCACTCCCGCATCAGACAACTGCCCAGCTTGAACTGTGGTCTAATGTTGGGTGTGGGGGAGTGAGGTCGACGGCTCAGCGCATTTTCCTCGCTGTAAATAATCTGACGCGCTTGAACTTATCAAGTTGCACTCAAAGCCGTAGCATGGAAGGTTTTCAACCGACGGGATAACTCGGATCACGTGGTCAGCCTAGTGTGTGTTTGTGCGGAGTTGCTCACTGACGGACAGAGAGTCAGACTGCAATGGCTCCTTCTTAATGTGGCCTTTATGGCATTCACACGCAGTTGGGACCAGAGCCGCCACTCCCTGTGTCGCTGTGTTCTTTTTTGTGTTGGATCACAGTGCGTGGGCCTGCGCCCTCTCCCATGTCCGAGGATTTGAACAGAGAGTGAGGTAGATGCATCGCAAGTCACCATCCCTGTGCCAGCCTGTTGTGGTGCATACGGTAGGCATCGTCGAAAATGACAGTTGAACTGGCACCGTTGAGGTCTGAGTACCTTAGCCTCTGGAAGCTCCCTCGATTTCACATTTGGCAGTCACAGTCAATGTGGGTTATTTAAGGGCTTTTAAAAGAAGCCTGCAATTTGTGTCAGTGATCAGGGAACAAGGTGCATGCCGATCACAAATGCACACAATACAATAATCTCTTTGCGAAACTTTCAGCATTAGTTTCGTGCTTTGATTGCCGGTTAAGTTTATTACAAACGCACAATTACCTTCCATCATTGCCTTTGTATGCTATATTTGCATCAAATCCTAGTAATTGTAACCTATTTTCTTCACCTCCATAGTTCTACTACATCTCCGATCACTTCTTCAACGAACTTAAGAACAAGACGACATACCTCTACAAGCTAGCAGAAGATATTGCCTCCGATGATACCTACACGCCGGTCAACGTGGCAGAACGGTTAAGTGCCATTCTAAACGTGAGTACTTGAAAGAGTCACCATTCGCTGTGGAGGATATTGCTGCATAAGTGAATTTTTTTTGTGTGCGTGTGTGTGTGTTCAAAATATTACCTAACTCAACAAGAACCACTAAACGGGCCTCGTGGTAGATGTGCTGGACCAACACGGGAGCCAGATCAGGGTTTGGCAGGCGTTGTTATTCTGGGATGCGGTCCCAAAACAAAGGCCAAACACGGGGGTAATGCGTGCCCAACATGGGCACGCGTAGGTGCAGGCTCATGCCGCACCTCGATCTTCCACTCCGTGGGAGATGTTTCATCTGCACCTGACCCAGCCTCCGGTCTTCTTGTTTATGTCTTGACACCGGACACAGGTGGGTAAACGCAGTGTAAGTCTACTATAACATGAAACTAATTTGCACACAAGTCACCGTCCCTGTACCACCCTTCTGTGGAGCGTAGGGTGGACATCGTCAGACTAAGACGGCCACACTGACCTAACTCAACAGCAATAAGAAGATATTATGAAGCCCTTCAATGGGCCAACCGCTGTTTAGCTTCAGGAAGAAATGGCCTGATTCCGAATTCTCAAAGGTACGAAGTCCAAAGCGCATAACATCTGTTTTCGATTCCGAAGCACAACTTATGTACCCTTTCAATCTACCCCGATAGGCTTTTTTCCTATGAGCATGTTAACAGAGAAAGCCATGTCTTGGCATATATCTTGTACTTTTATGTGTTCAAACTCTTTTAAACGACCGATTAGTGGCCTCTTTCAAGGCGATATTTATCGCTGACAAAAGGACTTGCAAAGAAGTAGAAAACGCGATCACTGTAACGGTTGTTTGAGTAGTCCGAGCTTTCGAACACTTAAAGGAGTCCACCATCGGAGCCCGCGTGAGTGCATTAACGAGTAAAAAGTGTTGTACTCGAACAATAAGGGAGGGAGCAAGAGGGAACGTTGGCGTCCGGAACTGAGCCTATTTCGCCTAGCCTACGTCGAAATTGTTTCGCGGTCTGGCGACGGCGTGTATTCTTGGCCCGAAAGTGGGCCACGCCACCTGAGTGCGTGGGGGTAATGCGTGATAACAGAGGGGCGCAGATTGACGTGTCTATTGATGGAGTTGGTGTCACACACCCAAGCCTTCATCAATTCCCATCTCGTCCTGTTGACGACTCACTCCAGCATTCGTGTACTCGTGACGTCGATATCATGGTCTTCTTCCGGTGTGCGAGTACCAACTTGAGACATTGGGTCGGCTCTCTGAACTGCCCGTTTGTGCTCGAGTATTCGTGAGCCGAGTCGTTGTCCTGTATGGCAGGGACAGTTATGGCAGGGGATTTTAGTAAACTACGCAAAATTGTCCACCTGCGTTGAGGGGCGTTTCCTCTGCATGATTCTGGCACGCATGGTAGCTACTGGAAGATGGGCAACACCCGCACTTAGCTTTGTAGCACTGCATTCTGTTGCCTTGGGCACATTCTTTCGACAAGTCTCAAGAACCTTCACCAATTCGACCTCCCATTTCCTCGCTGATATTCGTTGCAATATTGTCCAAATTGACCAAGTTGTGGTATCAATTGACGTGGTCTCCTTATTTAAATCTTTCCAACCGTAGTTAGTGAGCGATATTCTACACAAATTGCTCAAAGTTGGGCTTATAAATATCGAACATCTCATTCAACGATTTGCACCCCGTAAATGAACTTGTTTCACTTTCGATGGCAGAAAATATGAATAAACCAATGGATAACCGATGGGTTTCCCAAATTTCGAAACCTAGTCGCAGGAGCGTTCCTAAACTATACAAAAAATGTCGTTTTCTGTCACCACACACCTGTGTTTTGACGCCGGCACCTCGGTGATAATTTTGTCATAATTGATAAGGGCAAGATGTCAGGCCTCCGTGATCGAACAGTTGCCCTTCCTCTACGTTCTTAGCACGTACAAACACGACGGGCGCCCTTCGAAAAGGTACAAATGCATTGCAGCGAACCGGAAGGAGGAGTACACGTATCACATCCTTTGTGGGCCAAGTATCAACGAACGGCTTCCCAAAAAAATTCATCAACCGCTGTCTGCATAACTGCCCCCGATGACCAAACTGAGGAGGGTCACCAACACTTTGGCACACTCTACCGAACATAAAGAATGTGGCAAAGGCAACAGAACGCATTGTCACAGCGCTGGGCGTGGGTATCGCCCAGCCTCCGGTAGCTACCATGCGTACCAGAAACATACAGAGGAAAGACCACCTGTATGAAGGTGGACAATCTTGCGTATTTTAGAGAATCCTATGTCATGACTGTCCCTACCAGTATAGAGGCCAGACAGGACAAGGACTCCGTTCGCAAATACTCGAAAACAAACGGGCCGTTCGGAGAGCTCACCCACGGTCTCAAGCTGCTACTCGCACGCCGGAGGAAGGCCATGAGCTCGACGTTACGAGCACGCAAATGCTGGCGTGCATCGTCAAAAAGACGGGATGGGAACTAGTGGAGGCGCTGGCGCCTGGCACTACCTCCATTAAAAGACGTGGCGATCTATTTCCCATGCCCTCCTGATATCACGCACGCTGCCCACGCAACCAGGTGGTGGGCGTACTTTCCGGCCAAGTATGCACGCCGTCGCCATGCTGTGAGACCGCTGTGAGGTAGGCTGCTCGAAATCGGCCCAGTCCCGGACGCCAATGCTCCCTCATTGTTTGATTAAAAATAGGCTCACCTGTTCGTGCACTTATCCGGGCTCTGCTGATAGACTTCTGTACGTGTTTGAAGGTTCAGCCTACTAAGCCAAATGTTCCAGCGATCGCGCTTCCACCGCATATTCTTTTCCATTGGAAAATAAAACTGTCTCAATATTTTTATTTGGATATAGAAAACAAGGTTAACGGTAAAAGGTTTGAAAGCGCAGTCAAATATTTTTATAAAGTTTTTTTTAAAATCCGGATATCTTCTTAGTAGGGTAATTTTGTTGAAAATGCCAGCAAACCAACTAACTTTTATAACCTGGCGTGTATTTTTACATCCACTTAGGAACAAAAATATTTATTTTTTAGGCTTTCTATAGTGCTGGTTGTTAATCTTCAACTATTAGATATTCCTTTCACAGTTTTATATCAAATGATCTGATGGACCGTAATGTGCGAGCATGTCCATGAATAAACCCATCATTATCAGGATTTGGCGCAAAAAATATGTTCGGGAGTTTAAGTAGCCATGTTACGGTGGCCGTAAAGAAAGTTGCTCAAACGCAAACATCCTGATGTGCCTGAACTATCCTTGCTGTATGCTTATTAATATTCCACTTAGCTTCTCTTCGAGGTTAATATATATAAACAAGGACGGAGCGAACTCATAACCGGCCAATTACCAAGATTTTATGTCCCCTTGTGTTTATTACCGGTTTATCACGTTTGAATTAGGAAGAATCCGAAGTTAAGATGAGTTATCTTATATCCATTGAGTTTGAGTTCCTTTTATCATCTAGATAAGATTCGTTCGAAGGCTAAAGTTAAAGTGGCAGAAGTAATACATACATAATGCTATTCTTTTATTTGTAGGAGAGTCTCCAACAATTCCAATCAATGTCATCCGAAGTTTTCAAGCTGATTGACAAGGCTCATAAAGTGAGTCCCGTTTACCAGCGCACACAGCCACTAGCGCGACCTACGATGGGCATGATGCTATGTGACTACAAGACTACAAACTTCAGTCTCCGCGCTGGCCAACAGGTCATTGTCCTAGACAATAATATGCCGACGCCGTCGACCAGTAGTGATGAAATTGCAACTGCAAGCACTCAAACGGGTACTTCTACCACTACTACCACGACCACAGGTACCCAGTGCCCTTGTAAACGGCAACCACCTTCTCCGTCAAATCAAGACCTGCTTGCTGGCAGCTCTGTCACAGATGATAGTACTTCGTACACAGAGGACACCGAGTGTTCTACCTACGACGTCAGTCACTCCAGTGGACCCGTTACTTGTTCCAGTACCACATGTATGCAACGTGAAGCAAGGATGTGGAAAGTGCGTACCCCGGACAGTTCGGTGATGATATCCGTGCCATCGGTGTGCATTTGGTTGTGCGAAACCGATCGCCAAGCAATTGACCACTCATTTCAGTAAGCGTTTACTTTTGGAGCAATAACTTTTAGTCAACTCGTTATTCATTAAAAGAAAATTCCATTCCTAAGTATGAGACTGATGTACAACGAAAAAGATAGCATTCTGAGCATGATGAATGCTTAAGCAGGCGTAGAACAGTCCATCCGAGGAGGCCGCTATGGAAGATATGGCACTCTGTTGAAAAGCCCTAATGTGCATTCAAGTTAAAGACACCATCGGGATGCAAAACCGTTCAGCCTCAAGATGCTCGTCATACAAAGCGTCATTGATGTCCTCCTTTCAGCTTGTGTCCTTGTTTGTCCTAAATTGAAGTTGCGTGTTGGATGAGCTTAAAAACATTTAAAATTCAGATCTCGTGTTGTTACACTTGACGTAAAACCGCTTAAGAACGTATTCAAAGGGTTCTTTTTCGCAATGCATGATGGCTGCTGAGAGTATCCGGGTTTGTAAGCTTTAGGTCCTCTTCCTATTGACTGTTATCCTAATTTCATGGGTAAAATTTGTGTGATCCGATTGGATCTAATATACATAACTATCTACTATATTTGTTTTAGTAGCACGTTTTCAGTTTATTTGTTTGTGTTCTGGAGGTAATCCTTCGTGTGTTTCACAATTTATCCTTGTTAGTTCGTTATTAAGTCACCGACTACCAAGCACATAAATGAAGGGTACTTGTCATTGCAATTTGTTCTACTTGAAAACTTGTGTCTGTGCAAAGAGCGTACCTGTTATTCCCAACGGCTGTCCAATCATCGACAAAGATCAAACTATTATTATCGCAGATGCGGTGATGATTGTTCGAAATGGTCACCTGGAGATCCGTGAGGTGACTGATGATTGAATTTCTGAGCAGGTTTTAAAACACCATCTGCCGACTCCCTCTGGTGAACAGCCTTTCACATAAATATCTGCAGGGTTACGAGAGTGGTCACTGTTCGAGCTTTGCTTTCTACGAATTTTATTTGCTCTATTACCGTAGTTATCTCTGCCAATCGACATCTGTACGAAATCTAAGACTCGGGTTAGGAGCCATTCTCTACCGATGTTTGAATATTCAACTTTATACCTAGATCTTTCAGAGAAATTTTCGCATCCAAATTTCTTGTACGTTTAGATGAAAATGAAGGCCTTAATTACATCGTAAAGTTGCCTTAATTTTACGCTGACCACATTAAAAGTCTCCTCGGTAACTTTCGTTTATAATTTCAAACATAATTTTGTACGTATGCAAGGGCCAATTTTGAGACTAATGAAATTTAAACTAAAAAATATTGCTGGAAAGGCAAACTAAGACAAAGGAAATTAGGCTGTTTTATCACTCATTTTGTCACCAACGGGGCAGGGAACTGATGATTGCAGTCAAAGCCTGCAAGCACAGAATGGTTTGAAGACTTCTGCCACGTGAAGGCTAATCTCTTCCAATCCAGAGTAGATGGAAGAGTATCTCCTCCTAAAATGTTAACGCTTGCTTCTAATGCAGCAATCCACCCCGCTCCGAATGGAAACCTCAGCCCTAATGGGCGGCCTGCCCTTGAGTTTTCTTGTTTATATAATGCTTGGTTTTTTGGAAACAGTGTTTCCAGATTTAAGCCACTGGATGACGGTCATAAGCTTGCACATAGAACGCAGAGTGAGCAAGTGATGTCGTCCAGTTGGACCGCAATTAACATGGGCCTTGTCAACTGCGAGTCGCCGTAACCTGTTGGACAAACGCTTTTGGATCAGTAACGCTTTTGACAGAGAGATCTGAACGCAAGTATTCCTGTCATGATTCACATCGACCCCCCATTGCTTATTCCTTATGGATACAGACGTATTATCGAAAGGGTAAAAGACAGTGTGCAGGGTATATGCGAAACAAAACTGCATTTTTCCTTCGCAACGGAACACACTAATGTTACCCATTTACTCCTTACCTGCAGGTTGGCTGAATACTTTGTCAAGGTCTGGGCCGATCTACTGGACTATTGGCTTGTAGGCTTGGTCAATATGTTCTCCAGGGTCTTCGTAAGCATGGAGGAGGCCAAGGTGAGACATGGAAGTTACGTTATTCAGTTAAATACTTACGTTCATACAGCATGGTTTATGTCAACTGCTAAAGGGGTGAATTAACCAGGGCTTCAGAACCATTGTGCATTTTCATAAATCTTGCTTTATTATAACCTTTGGAATTCAAGGAAGCTGCTGAAGGGAAACTGGCTGAGTGAAATTGCTGTTTGCTTCTTGCATCCTTACGCACCGGTTATTTGGCCAACTTCTCTATGCGCGTTTTAGCATTTTAAAATAAATTATCAGCGAAGAAATCGAAAACGAGCTTGAGGGTCACCCTGAACAGTGTGTTCCCCGAGGGAGTTTAATAGATAGGATTTCAGATTCTTGAAAGTATCCAGCGAATTTTAAGCATTAGAATTGCACCAAGCTCGCGGAACTTAGACGCTCTAAAAACGACACCAATGAAAACAAATCAAATTGTACAGTATTATTTGTCATTTTTAGGAAACAGAGCTAGGAACTGTAGTGAAAACTATATTCCGTTGAGATAAAAATTAATTTTAAGTATTTGCTGCATTTGCTTTTAAATATCAACTATCGACATTTAAGACCTTCAATATCTGCTAAAGTTTGGACACCCCAAACCCAGTAAACAGCGATTACATAAAGGAACTGGTTGTATCTTTATAAAATCTCTTAAATCTATATGACCGTGTGATAAAAATGATATTTGATGGGAAATCATAAATCGTTCTTTACTACCTCTTCAGTACATCCACGTAGAAAGTCAGGCCGTTCTTAATCAGTTATTTGAAGAGCTCGAGAGGGCCTTTCCCGGACGGCAGACCGGCCAAATCAACCAGAAGTTTACCGAAATCTTAGCCAAGCTTCGTCGGCGAATACGTACACAGCAACAAGGTAAGATGTTTCAAGTAACATAAATCTTGCTGCCTGAAATCTTTGGTAAAAGAAAGCCAAACGAAAGTGTTTTGGTCATTTTATTTTAACATTCAGGTTCCGCCTCGTCACGTGATGTACGAATAACCACTATTGAGGTTGCAAAATACCGGAAAGTTCTGCGACAGTTTGGGGTAAGTTCTGTTCTAACCACCCCTCCTCCCAACATAAGTTTTTGAAGACAATGCTGCAGAAGCCCATGCCACTGTGACTGACTTCAATGTTGTTTTGATAGTACACCTTGAGTTCCGAGTCCACAGCAGACACAGATAGGATTTTAACAGAAATTTCGTATTACTGAAATGCGTGTTCCTTTTGTGCTTTATAAGCAAGACTGTATGGCATGACTTGCTGATTTAGAGTTGCAGCTTGTTCCCGCATGTCGTGGTGGAGAGCAGCACGGCCTGTGTTCTTTTTGAGGTTTTGCTAGACACGCGCGTGCCTATGGGCTAAGGCGAATTCGGGAGTCGGTCTGCAGAACCGACTTGTTCTGTTGAATCCAAGCAAGAGTGTTTTGGTGTCCTCAGTCAAGTTAACTAACACGTATTAACTAACTATTTTGGAACTTATTTGCTGTCTTCAATCGTCCAAATTTCTGTTGCAGGCCAGAATACCTGACATTTTCGAACTTTCCTTGTGTGAGATGAATTTATTGTTACTTCACAAAAAAACTCCGATAGGTGTGTGTGTGTGGTGGTGGTGTTGAAACAGTCCTTTTTGGAACGGAGTCTTTTAATAATGTTTGGGTGAATGGCACGAAAGACAAAAGTACAGTGATACGCAATAAATGTTATTGTCTTCTGGGTCATATCACAGAATTAGCATTTTTTCAGAAAAAGATCCCGCAACCTTTGCCCATCACTTATTTTACGAGTCAAGGAATTTCGTAACTCATAGATTTTCGATCAGCTACTTGGATTAGGTACATGTGTCACCAAATCAAAGTCAACCTAAGCCTTGCTTGAGATTT
The DNA here is from genome assembly GCA_017591395.1 of Schistocephalus solidus. Lineage (NCBI taxonomy): Eukaryota > Metazoa > Platyhelminthes > Cestoda > Diphyllobothriidea > Diphyllobothriidae > Schistocephalus > Schistocephalus solidus. The sequence goes on along the minus strand of WEDG01001166.1, from coordinate 97,597 downwards.
GTCTTGACGGATGAATCAAAATGTGCCATTCCTCAAAATATATGTAATGAAAATGGATTTAAACCTCGGCGGACCTTTGATGTGGGCCTCTACCCACTAAGGAAGTTTGCACGCACGTCAAAGGTCCTAAAAAGCTTGTTGCACTGGGGTAGGCAAGCAGCCGGTTGTAAATGTTACCAGGATACCATGGCTACTGTTAACCGAGTCACCTGAAAAGCGGCCACTTAGCCATCCTGCATCTGCAGACGATCTTGTTTACTAGAACTTGGTAGGTTCGCAGCATCCGTATGCCAGAAAAGCCATGAGAGCGCTCCGCAAAAGACATGTATTTAACGCATAGGTGCAGTCTTTACTGGTATTACCAAGCATGAGCTCACCACAGGTGATGAAAACGCTTGGACTCTTTTATGCATTCAGATACCAAATGTTATTGTGTTCTTATGAGACCGAATGAAACATTTCAGCGGTACAAAAATAGGCCTTTATTCACACTTGCAGTCTTTGCTTCAAGCATACCGCTTGAACCTTTTAAATGATACGACCTCGACCGACCGTAGTAGAACGTTAATGAATATAAGGGATATTAGTCGTATTTCTCATTCTTGGAATCTGTTTGCATACGCCAGTCGAATTCCCGTAGATGTGCATTCAACAACCCCTAGCAGCAAATCTGCAGCGAGATGACAGCGAGTCGCTGTGGAAAATTCGCGATTTGTGTTTCCGATTAATAGCGAATTTTATCAATTTGGTCACTATGAAAACAACGATGAAATGCCACGATACAGCGTTATACAGCAACAGTCTACCTCACCTAAATCTTTTAGTTCACTTACTCCGTTTCCCTGCCTCTCGCCTCCTAGTTTACTTTACGTGAAGTCTTTTAAGTCATTTATAGAATTTAATTTTAGAAAATAGAGTACAAAACTTAGTATCCTCCAATATAACTGTCATCGAAAGTCTTGTCATCCAACCTGTACTGTGACAGCAAGGATGAATCCAGGTGTGGTACTAAACGAGAGGAGTTTACTCAGATCTCATGAGCACTAACTGACAGTCACATTCAATATTCGATCGGGACTTTTAGGCCGCTTCCTGAGCGCATCCAGAGGCATCTTGAGTCACTTGGTTGACGTGACCTCAAGCTCTTAGGGGTCAACAAGCTCATCTTTGGGCGTGCACTCAGATGTGGTCAAATCGTCAATATGATTTCCACTTACTTTCTGTAGCAAAATTCCTTGCTTATTAATAAGTTCTACAGTTTTACGAGATCATCGGAACTGAAAACCACTTCATCTCAACAATGACAGTCGAAAGGGAGCAAGGGTATTTAGAGCGAAAGCAGACAGTCTTGAGGGCTTATTTCAACAACCGGATTTCACACCGCCATAAGTAAATGGACGTTTGATAACTACCTTATACGGACGCATCCGTTCGAGCAGTTCTGTCTCTCAGCTGTACATCGGTACCACATTATTCAGCTGCTTTTGTGGTTATCGATATGAAACACGACCTGTTTAAGAGAACACAGCGCTATTTTAGGTTTGGGGTGCACCTGCTTCTGAAACCAAATCTGCCGCTCATTGTTTCAGTCAGATGCTGTCGCAATGTCCTCGAAAATCAACGTTATGACAGGAGTGGAGCTGAGATTACAGCAAGGAGATGGTGGCTCCACCGAGTGCAAATCTTCTTTATTTTGGCAAAGATATTAGAAATACTGTGTGATTTTATAACCCATGTGCTGGAGTTAAGTTATTGCTCTCTTTCCTCTAGTATACGCCAAAAGGATGCGGAAGAAAGTAATTGTGCAGCATATTTTCGTTTTGTTAGAATGTTCAGGTCCTAGCGCCGTAGCGAAGCATTGCCAAGATCTCCCTCATTTGTATCCTAACCTGACTGTTAAGGATACCACGACCGTTTCGTACAAGGCATTTATTCCCACTGATATTTTGGCTGGTTTTTGAGATCCCGGTCACAGCCCAGTCGGTGATTTTGGTGTTTTGTGAGATATGGTTATTCCGATAAGACAATTAATCCACAACAGTGAGGCAACTGTCATTGACATGTGATCATAAAGCGGCCGAGGACTTCGTGAATAGCACACACTGAGTAAGATGAAGCACTGGGAATAAATCCTGGCTAAGACCGGACTAAAAAGCGTCCATATTCATCCATTCGATAAGATAGAATACTAATGAAGAGGGACATAAGTGTATACTACGAGCAGAAGCAGATTGAATCTTTTTAACACAAGTTAATTGTAAAAAGATAGATAGTTTACAAAAAGGGAGTGACCTGTCTGGATAGAGACGACGCTGACATGCCTGCTTCGCAACCGGTGAGGAGTACAGCGCTGTGGGCAACTGAAGGGAATGGACGTGGGAGCTACTAACGTAGAGAGAGCAGAGATTTGGGGATCAGCGGTAGAGAAGGAAGGGCACCGGCTTTTTTCACTGACACCCAGGTACGCCATAACCATCCTAGATCCTCGTGTAAGAGTGCCACTTTATTCAAACAACTTTATACGAGTTCTGGTCCGTTTTAAATCCATACTTTTTTGGCATTTATATTATCGAGCAGAAGTTAGCAAGTCCGGATGAGGAAGAAAGCAGGATCCGCTGTTAGTGGTACTCGGTGCAATACTGTTGACGAAAACAGAAAAGGCTATCCTAGCTTTAGTTTTTTTCAGGAAGATGTCTGTGTGACGCATGTTGACTAACTCCCCGTCAGTCCAATGATCGATGCCGATTAACGTCATCCCTCGCGATAAGCGTTCATCCGTATTACAGAACATCCGAGACTGAAGAGAGCTGGGGTGAAGTTATACACTTGTAAATCTCCATTTTCAAACCGAAAGGCTTATGAAGTTGATCCACTTTCCGTGCCAAGTTCTAGCCTGCTTCATTAAGGGTAACTGATCGTCAGCGTGAAACTTTCAAGATATCCGCACTTCATCAATAGTGCCTATAGTTCCTTTCAGTTCATTATGCCAGGGGCCATTGTAAGATTGCCTGAAGGGTGGTTATCATTTCTTGACGCCAACTGCGCTGCAAAGATTATATCAACGGTTTTATGGTTCTCCCAATACTGGGTCTTTGATTGCTTGTTACAAATTGAATTCCCTAGATTGACGAGAACACGAGCGAAAATTTTAGCCAGCAATATTGTGTAGGCTTTTTTTGTGCCGGTTTTCTGCCCAACTGTAACGGCGTACATTGTGGATATCATTAGATTTCTGGGGACTCTGATAAAAGATTATTTAATCTGACTCAGGGCATTACCTCGGTAGCCGCGAAAAGGCTTTTAAGTTATCCAAGGTTATCGTATTCTGGCCTTGGTTCTGCTTCGCCAGACATCCGGTGGTTACACATCTCTCGTTCTATCTGCTATAGTCAGCTTTGAAATCGGGAAATGTGGAGGTGCCTTTTTCGTGCAAGGTCTGGGAGATCAATTCCGCTTGGATAGAGGAAATTGAAGATCGTCGATCTTATTGTCGAACTAGTTCTTGTATTGTCAGAATTGGGATCACCGGGCTTCCCTTACAGTGACGGGAATGACATTGGGCAGCTGATTATATTTGTCTTACACTGCTTCATCCTTTAATACTTGCATTTGCCCCGGATTTGTGAATGTCTCGCTGGTATGATCCGGTGCGCTTGCATTGAGGCCCAGTAAAGCGGTTTTACCTCCGTTTGTAATGTTTTATCCGAATGCCTTCTCCATGACTGGCTTACAATTTTCGAGAAGAGCAGGCAGTCATCCGTTTGGCATTCACCCTTTTCACCAGCAATTCTCTGTACTCTTTTCGGCCAAGTAGAAAATAGTGCAGTAGTTGGTGGTAACATAATCTGGGGCATGCCTGTTGTCTCTCCTTCCAATAAGGAGGGCAAAATAAGTGTCAGTGATGAGACCCTTATGCTCCGAAATATTCATCAGAAGGTCTCCATGGTTGTCCTACCTACTTGCTATTTGATGGCCAAACAAATCCTAAAATAAGCGTCCATTAGTACATTGAAGCCGTCGAAAATAGTTTGTTTGGTTATATTTAGCCGAAATGTCAATAGGAAGCTCAGAGCTCAGTAGAATTTGTCCTGGGTCTCTTAGCAAATTTCTTCCAACAGAAAATAACATGCGTTGTGATTGGTTTTGATTGTTTTCATGCGGCAGGGAAGACGCCTTCCTGGCGATGTCATTTTTAATGACAAACTTAACCCTAGTGTCTCTTAGTTTCTTTTTCGCTGACCGTTCCAAACATAAGTACAGCCTGCTCCTACTTCCTTTAGTTTTCCTTGTTCCGAGAAGGGAATCGAATAGAGGGCAGCCGTACGGACCATTCATCGGATCAATTCACAAGCGACTGAGGCTCTTTTTGGGTCGGCGGATCTTTAAATTATTCAGAGGTGCTCGGATATTCTAGGTTTTCAGTTTAAGCAAAGTCGCCTGTGCGAAAGGGAGATGGAGAACAATCCGATTTTCATTTTCGTGATTTGGCTGCCCATTCTGCGTCCAGTGCTTGCAGTCATTGAGATCGAAGACCTGAGTCTATTTACCCATTTGGCCATTACCGTCGTGAATGGGTGAACTGGGCGCCTCCAAACAAGGCTGTTTAGAAATTTCATATGACGGGTGAATTTGAATAGGGCTCGCCAGTGGGCATAATGAGGTACCGACCTGCACTATCTTGAGCCGTCAAATGGATTGGATACGGTTCCCTATTCATGAGTAGGATACGTAAGGGTGGGGAGGGGGCATGGCAGTCCGGTGACGACGATGACTTGCGCAACATCAGCCTCAGGCGAAAAGACAACGCCAAGAGAACTGATGATGAGATAGGCTGGAGTGCCCAATTCAGCATAAATTCCCCCCTCTACGCGTACCACGACATGGCCAGTCCTCCCCCCTCCTACATACCCGTCCAAATTACACGCACAGTCGCCATAGGTAGGTGACATGCCCTCCACCTAAACCTGATTTAACACGCCAATTGAAGGGATTCCCGGGATGTGGCCGCTAAGCGGATCATGTCTTCGTGGGGATACGAGAAAAAAAACTGAGTACGAGGAGACAGAACTTGATAACTACTGGGTACAGGAGACACGCGAATCGACCGTGAGGGTAAATTCCATCACTGGACACTCCTTAAACCTTGTTTGAGCCAACGTTTCAGTGATAACATAGATTTGATTTATATTAGGTTATTTGGCGAGTGATGCGATCAGGTGACTAGCTTTACGAGTCTACCCATTGAAATTTCTCGTTATCATGTGCAGTATTCGCTTAACTAATTCTGGTCACGATTCTTCCTCCCTCTAACTAGGAGTTATTGCACCAACATGACCGATTTGAAAGACAACTTGACGACTACACAGAACCCAAATTCAACGTCCCACAGAATATCCCACAAACCGACGATATGAACTTCATTTAGTAAGTTACTATTTCAATGTAACAACATTTCTAGTGATCAAATGAGTACGGAATTCAAACGACTGGAGAAACTGACACGTCAGATCAGTACCTGGAGGACTGGAGAACCCTCAGTGTTGCAGTCCCAAACACTATTCGCTCCCTATGGCGAGTATTACTCTTCATCAGAGGAATACTCCTATAGCAGCTCTGAACTGCCGACGCAGTACTACACTGATGCAAGGCTTTCTTTCGAAGAAGCAAATGTAAGGGAAGGATATGATACACAACATAGATCAATTGCCTTGACCGACCGCTCAAAACATATCCGGGGGCCTCCACGAAGGTATCCAGGACAGAGTGCCTCTCAAGCATATGAGACATATAACAGAGAAAATACCTATTCATCGGGGTCAGACAATGAGAGAAATTTGCCCCCGCGGACGACAGCATATAAAATAAATCAGGTTAAAAAATCCTCGACGGTAGAGAGCGACAACAATAGAAGCAGAAGCGAAGATTTTCAGCTAAAGCATGGCACCGGTCAAAGTGTTATCAGCAGCATGACAGTAAAAAGAAACATGCATCTGGAAAAAGAGTTGCGACAACCTACAATACAAACGCCAGAGATATCTTATAGGAGCAGACAGCGATTACAGCTAAAACCCACGCCTCAAAATAGAGACGCAGATGTAAAAATAGTTTACCTACAACTGACGACGGCGAAGACAGAACACGAGACGAGCACAAGAGCCGATGGAGTAAGCGTGGACGAAGGCGTCCAGGTAGATATAAATGTAGTTCCAATAGACGACGCCGAAATAATAAAAGTTGAAAAACGCATAATTACCTTGGGAAAAGATGGAAAAGGAAAATTAAAACCAATACAGGACCAACCATATACAACCGAACAAACAAAGGACATTACAAAAAAAGAAAAACTTGAAATAACAAAAAAAAAGGACAAGGAAACCACAACCAAAATCGCAAGTCCAAACGAAATAGGAGTGCAAATGACAACAGAAACCAAGGAGCAGATAATATACCAATACATAAATCCAACGGAACCGACAGAACATACCACCAGATTAATAAACGCACTCAAACAAAGAAGAACTAATGAAGCCTCGACCGAAACCGATCTGCCTGAGCCAACGCTAGTCCAACCCATTGTTCCAGAGAGCCCTGTGCAACTAGTGGAAGATGCACCTCCAATGCCCGAGCCCATCACCTTCAGCGTCTGTGCAAGTCAAACACCCATGCAGGCATATGGACAGGGCATTAGTGCAGCAACACTCGAGGTGGCCAAGAAGCAAACACTCAGCGTCGCCCTTCAGACTCTCATGCCATCTCTCACAGAAGACGCTGTGACGCATTTGGTGAAGGCCACGCAGCCCACTCTCACGGCCTCAGTGCAGACAGTTAAGCCGACCTTCGTTGCCACTGCCACAATGACCAGCAGGGACTTCGAGAGCGCGCCTGTGCCGATTGTGGTAGACAAAGCAGGATCACTGGAGCACACTGCACCTCCCATGGAGCGGCCAGAGAGCATGGACGCCCAGGCTAGCACCGTATCAGTTGAAACGTACGCTCGTGAGGCCCAAGCCAGTCCAGAGACACTGACACACATCACCACCAGTCACACTCTGCAGGTCATGCCAAAGCCTACAATTGTTAGTCTGAAATCCACTGAAGTACAAGCGGAAGGCATGCCAGCCAAGCAGGAAGTGCTCACATCCCAGGTGACAGAGACGCCCAAGACGTCCGCCCTCCTCTCTGGTGTGGCCTTACGTCCAGAGGCGAAACACACCGCCACCATGACCTCCATCGCAGTGGAAAGCGCACAAACCCAAGCTATCACCGAGATCAAATACCAGACTGTGCATACCGCACCCAGCCTGATGCTCGAGCAGACGTCCGCATCATCCCAGCCAAGCAGCACTGTCGAGGTGGAAGCCAAGGCGCCAACTCTCGACACCACCGTCACCTCAGCTCTGCTTCAATTCCAGCCGCAAACTGGTGTCTCGCAACTCCAACTGGCTCGTACTGACGCCTCGACCGAAACCGATCTGCCTGAGCCAACGCCAGTCCAACCCATTGTTCCAGAGAGCCCTGTGCAACTAGTGGAAGATGCACCTCCAATGCCCGAGCCCATCACCTTCAGCGTCTGTGCAAGTCAAACACCCATGCAGGCATATGGACAGGGCATTAGTGCAGCAACACTCGAGGTGGCCAAGAAGCAAACACTCAGCGTCGCCCTTCAGACTCTCATGCCATCTCTCACAGAAGACGCTGTGACGCATTTGGTGAAGGCCACGCAGCCCACTCTCACGGCCTCAGTGCAGACAGTTAAGCCGACCTTCGTTGCCACTGCCACAATGACCAGCAGGGACTTCGAGAGCGTGCCTGTGCCGATTGTGGTAGACAAAGCAGGATCACTGGAGCACACTGCACCTCCCATGGAGCGGCCACAGAGCATGGACGCCCAGGCTAGCACCGTACCAGTTGAAACGTACGCTCGTGAGGCCCAAGCCAGTCCAGAGACACTGACACACATCACCACCAGTCACACTCTGCAGGTCATGCCAAAGCCTACAATTGTTAGTCTGAAATCCACTGAAGTACAAGCGGAAGGCATGCCAGCCAAGCAGGAAGTGCTCACATCCCAGGTGACAGAGACGCCCAAGACGTCCGCCCTCCTCTCTGGTGTGGCCTTACGTCCAGAGGCGAAACACACCGCCACCATGACCTCCATTGCAGTGGAAAGCGCACAAACCCAAGCTATCACCGAGATCAAATACCAGACGGTGCATACCGCACCCAGCCTGATGCTCGAGCAGACGTCCGCATCATCCCAGCCAAGCAGCACTGTCGAGGTGGAAGCCAAGGCGCCAACTCTCGACACCACCGTCACCTCAGCTCTGCTTCAATTCCAGCCGCAAACTGGTGTCTCGCAACTCCAACTGGCTCGTACTGACGCCTCGACCGAAACCGATCTGCCTGAGCCAACGCCAGTCCAACCCATTGTTCCAGAGAGCCCTGTGCAACTAGTGGAAGATGCACCTCCAATGCCCGAGCCCATCACCTTCAGCGTCTGTGCAAGTCAAACACCCATGCAGGCATATGGACAGGGCATTAGTGCAGCAACACTCGAGGTGGCCAAGAAGCAAACACTCAGCGTCGCCCTTCAGACTCTCATGCCATCTCTCACAGAAGACGCTGTGACGCATTTGGTGAAGGCCACGCAGCCCACTCTCACGGCCTCAGTGCAGACAGTTAAGCCGACCTTCGTTGCCACTGCCACAATGACCAGCAGGGACTTCGAGAGCGTGCCTGTGCCGATTGTGGTAGACAAAGCAGGATCACTGGAGCACACTGCACCTCCCATGGAGCGGCCACAGAGCATGGACGCCCAGGCTAGCACCGTACCAGTTGAAACGTACGCTCGTGAGGCCCAAGCCAGCCCAGAGACACTGACACACATCACCACCAGTCACACTCTGCAGGTCATGCCAAAGCCTACAATTGTTAGTCTGAAATCCACTGAAGTACAAGCGGAAGGCATGCCGGCCAAGCAGGAAGTGGTCACATCCCAGGTGACAGAGACGCCCAAGACGTCCGCCCTCCTCTCCGGTGTGGCCTTACGTCCAGAGGCGAAACACACCGCCACCATGACCTCCATCGCAGTGGAAAGCGCACAAACCCAAGCTATCACCGAGATCAAATACCAGACTGTGCATACCGCACCCAGCCTGATGCTCGAGCAGACGTCCGCATCATCCCAGCCAAGCAGCACTGTCGAGGTGGAAGCCAAGGCGCCAACTCTCGACACCACCGTCACCTCAGCTCTGCTTCAATTCCAGCCGCAAACTGGTGTCTCGCAACTCCAACTGGCTCGTACTGACGCCTCGACCGAAACCGATCTGCCTGAGCCAACGCCAGTCCAACCCATTGTTCCAGAGAGCCCTGTGCAACTAGTGGAAGATGCACCTCCAATGCCCGAGCCCATCACCTTCAGCGTCTGTGCAAGTCAAACACCCATGCAGGCATATGGACAGGGCATTAGTGCAGCAACACTCGAGGTGGCCAAGAAGCAAACACTCAGCGTCGCCCTTCAGACTCTCATGCCATCTCTCACAGAAGACGCTGTGACGCATTTGGTGAAGGCCACGCAGCCCACTCTCACGGCCTCAGTGCAGACAGTTAAGCCGACCTTCGTTGCCACTGCCACAATGACCAGCAGGGACTTCGAGAGCGTGCCTGTGCCGATTGTGGTAGACAAAGCAGGATCACTGGAGCACACTGCACCTCCCATGGAGCGGCCAGAGAGCATGGACGCCCAGGCTAGCACCGTATCAGTTGAAACGTACGCTCGTGAGGCCCAAGCCAGTCCAGAGACACTGACACACATCACCACCAGTCACACTCTGCAGGTCATGCCAAAGCCTACAATTGTTAGTCTGAAATCCACTGAAGTACAAGCGGAAGGCATGCCAGCCAAGCAGGAAGTGCTCACATCCCAGGTGACAGAGACGCCCAAGACGTCCGCCCTCCTCTCTGGTGTGGCCTTACGTCCAGAGGCGAAACACACCGCCACCATGACCTCCATTGCAGTGGAAAGCGCACAAACCCAAGCTATCACCGAGATCAAATACCAGACGGTGCATACCGCACCCAGCCTGATGCTCGAGCAGACGTCCGCATCATCCCAGCCAAGCAGCACTGTCGAGGTGGAAGCCAAGGCGCCAACTCTCGACACCACCGTCACCTCAGCTCTGCTTCAATTCCAGCCGCAAACTGGTGTCTCGCAACTCCAACTGGCTCGTACTGACGCCTCGACCGAAACCGATCTGCCTGAGCCAACGCCAGTCCAACCCATTGTTCCAGAGAGCCCTGTGCAACTAGTGGAAGATGCACCTCCAATGCCCGAGCCCATCACCTTCAGCGTCTGTGCAAGTCAAACACCCATGCAGGCATATGGACAGGGCATTAGTGCAGCAACACTCGAGGTGGCCAAGAAGCAAACACTCAGCGTCGCCCTTCAGACTCTCATGCCATCTCTCACAGAAGACGCTGTGACGCATTTGGTGAAGGCCACGCAGCCCACTCTCACGGCCTCAGTGCAGACAGTTAAGCCGACCTTCGTTGCCACTGCCACAATGACCAGCAGGGACTTCGAGAGCGCGCCTGTGCCGATTGTGGTAGACAAAGCAGGATCACTGGAGCACACTGCACCTCCCATGGAGCGGCCAGAGAGCATGGACGCCCAGGCTAGCACCGTACCAGTTGAAACGTACGCTCGTGAGGCCCAAGCCAGTCCAGAGACACTGACACACATCACCACCAGTCACACTCTGCAGGTCATGCCAAAGCCTACAATTGTAAGTCTGAAATCCACTGAAGTACAAGCGGAAGGCATGCCAGCCAAGCAGGAAGTGCTCACATCCCAGGTGACAGAGACGCCCAAGACGTCCGCCCTCCTCTCCGGTGTGGCCTTACGTCCAGAGGCGAAACACACCGCCACCATGACCTCCATCGCAGTGGAAAGCGCACAAACCCAAGCTATCACCGAGATCAAATACCAGACTGTGCATACCGCACCCAGCCTGATGCTCGAGCAGACGTCCGCATCATCCCAGCCAAGCAGCACTGTCGAGGTGGAAGCCAAGGCGCCAACTCTCGACACCACCGTCACCTCAGCTCTGCTTCAATTCCAGCCGCAAACTGGTGTCTCGCAACTCCAACTGGCTCGTACTGACGCCTCGACCGAAACCGATCTGCCTGAGCCAACGCCAGTCCAACCCATTGTTCCAGAGAGCCCTGTGCAACTAGTGGAAGATGCACCTCCAATGCCCGAGCCCATCACCTTCAGCGTCTGTGCAAGTCAAACACCCATGCAGGCATATGGACAGGGCATTAGTGCAGCAACACTCGAGGTGGCCAAGAAGCAAACACTCAGCGTCGCCCTTCAGACTCTCATGCCATCTCTCACAGAAGACGCTGTGACGCATTTGGTGAAGGCCACGCAGCCCACTCTCACGGCCTCAGTGCAGACAGTTAAGCCGACCTTCGTTGCCACTGCCACAATGACCAGCAGGGACTTCGAGAGCGCGCCTGTGCCGATTGTGGTAGACAAAGCAGGATCACTGGAGCACACTGCACCTCCCATGGAGCGGCCAGAGAGCATGGACGCCCAGGCTAGCACCGTACCAGTTGAAACGTACGCTCGTGAGGCCCAAGCCAGCCCAGAGACACTGACACACATCACCACCAGTCACACTCTGCAGGTCATGCCAAAGCCTACAATTGTAAGTCTGAAATCCACTGAAGTACAAGCGGAAGGCATGCCGGCCAAGCAGGAAGTGGTCACATCCCAGGTGACAGAGACGCCCAAGACGTCCGCCCTCCTCTCCGGTGTGGCCTTACGTCCAGAGGCGAAACACACCGCCACCATGACCTCCATCGCAGTGGAAAGCGCACAAACCCAAGCTATCACCGAGATCAAATACCAGACTGTGCATACCGCACCCAGCCTGATGCTCGAGCAGACGTCCGCATCATCCCAGCCAAGCAGCACTGTCGAGGTGGAAGCCAAGGCGCCAACTCTCGACACCACCGTCACCTCAGCTCTGCTTCAATTCCAGCCGCAAACTGGTGTCTCGCAACTCCAACTGGCTCGTACTGACGCCTCGACCGAAACCGATCTGCCTGAGCCAACGCCAGTCCAACCCATTGTTCCAGAGAGCCCTGTGCAACTAGTGGAAGATGCACCTCCAATGCCCGAGCCCATCACCTTCAGCGTCTGTGCAAGTCAAACACCCATGCAGGCATATGGACAGGGGCATTAGTGCAGCAACACTCGAGGTGGCCAAGAAGCAAACACTCAGCGTCGCCCTTCAGACTCTCATGCCATCTCTCACAGAAGACGCTGTGACGCATTTGGTGAAGGCCACGCAGCCCACTCTCACGGCCTCAGTGCAGACAGTTAAGCCGACCTTCGTTGCCACTGCCACAATGACCAGCAGGGACTTCGAGAGCGCGCCTGTGCCGATTGTGGTAGACAAAGCAGGATCACTGGAGCACACTGCACCTCCCATGGAGCGGCCAGAGAGCATGGACGCCCAGGCTAGCACCGTACCAGTTGAAACGTACGCTCGTGAGGCCCAAGCCAGCCCAGAGACACTGACACACATCACCACCAGTCACACTCTGCAGGTCATGCCAAAGCCTACAATTGTAAGTCTGAAATCCACTGAAGTACAAGCGGAAGGCATGCCGGCCAAGCAGGAAGTGGTCACATCCCAGGTGACAGAGACGCCCAAGACGTCCGCCCTCCTCTCCGGTGTGGCCTTACGTCCAGAGGCGAAACACACCGCCACCATGACCTCCATCGCAGTGGAAAGCGCACAAACCCAAGCTATCACCGAGATCAAATACCAGACTGTGCATACCGCACCCAGCCTGATGCTCGAGCAGACGTCCGCATCATCCCAGCCAAGCAGCACTGTCGAGGTGGAAGCCAAGGCGCCAACTCTCGACACCACCGTCACCTCAGCTCTGCTTCAATTCCAGCCGCAAACTGGTGTCTCGCAACTCCAACTGGCTCGTACTGACGCCTCGACCGAAACCGATCTGCCTGAGCCAACGCCAGTCCAACCCATTGTTCCAGAGAGCCCTGTGCAACTAGTGGAAGATGCACCTCCAATGCCCGAGCCCATCACCTTCAGCGTCTGTGCAAGTCAAACACCCATGCAGGCATATGGACAGGGCATTAGTGCAGCAACACTCGAGGTGGCCAAGAAGCAAACACTCAGCGTCGCCCTTCAGACTCTCATGCCATCTCTCACAGAAGACGCTGTGACGCATTTGGTGAAGGCCACGCAGCCCACTCTCACGGCCTCAGTGCAGACAGTTAAGCCGACCTTCGTTGCCACTGCCACAATGACCAGCAGGGACTTCGAGAGCGCGCCTGTGCCGATTGTGGTAGACAAAGCAGGATCACTGGAGCACACTGCACCTCCCATGGAGCGGCCAGAGAGCATGGACGCCCAGGCTAGCACCGTACCAGTTGAAACGTACGCTCGTGAGGCCCAAGCCAGCACAGAGACACTGACACACATCACCACCAGTCACACTCTGCAGGTCATGCCAAAGCCTACAATTGTTAGTCTGAAATCCACTGAAGTACAAGCGGAAGGCATGCCGGCCAAGCAGGAAGTGGTCACATCCCAGGTGACAGAGACGCCCAAGACGTCCGCCCTCCTCTCCGGTGTGGCCTTACGTCCAGAGGCGAAACACACCGCCACCATGACCTCCATCGCAGTGGAAAGCGCACAAACCCAAGCTATCACCGAGATCAAATACCAGACTGTGCATACCGCACCCAGCCTGATGCTCGAGCAGACGTCCGCATCATCCCAGCCAAGCAGCACTGTCGAGGTGGAAGCCAAGGCGCCAACTCTCGACACCACCGTCACCTCAGCTCTGCTTCAATTCCAGCCGCAAACTGGTGTCTCGCAACTCCAACTGGCTCGTACTGACGCCTCGACCGAAACCGATCTGCCTGAGCCAACGCCAGTCCAACCCATTGTTCCAGAGAGCCCTGTGCAACTAGTGGAAGATGCACCTCCAATGCCCGAGCCCATCACCTTCAGCGTCTGTGCAAGTCAAACACCCATGCAGGCATATGGACAGGGCATTAGTGCAGCAACACTCGAGGTGGCCAAGAAGCAAACACTCAGCGTCGCCCTTCAGACTCTCATGCCATCTCTCACAGAAGACGCTGTGACGCATTTGGTGAAGGCCACGCAGCCCACTCTCACGGCCTCAGTGCAGACAGTTAAGCCGACCTTCGTTGCCACTGCCACAATGACCAGCAGGGACTTCGAGAGCGCGCCTGTGCCGATTGTGGTAGACAAAGCAGGATCACTGGAGCACACTGCACCTCCCATGGAGCGGCCAGAGAGCATGGACGCCCAGGCTAGCACCGTACCAGTTGAAACGTACGCTCGTGAGGCCCAAGCCAGCCCAGAGACACTGACACACATCACCACCAGTCACACTCTGCAGGTCATGCCAAAGCCTACAATTGTAAGTCTGAAATCCACTGAAGTACAAGCGGAAGGCATGCCGGCCAAGCAGGAAGTGATCACATCCCAGGTGACAGAGACGCCCAAGACGTCCGCCCTCCTCTCCGGTGTGGCCTTACGTCCAGAGGCGAAACACACCGCCACCATGACCTCCATCGCAGTGGAAAGCGCACAAACCCAAGCTATCACCGAGATCAAATACCAGACTGTGCATACCGCACCCAGCCTGATGCTCGAGCAGACGTCCGCATCATCCCAGCCAAGCAGCACTGTCGAGGTGGAAGCCAAGGCGCCAACTCTCGACACCACCGTCACCTCAGCTCTGCTTCAATTCCAGCCGCAAACTGGTGTCTCGCAACTCCAACTGGCTCGTACTGACGCCTCGACCGAAACCGATCTGCCTGAGCCAACGCCAGTCCAACCCATTGTTCCAGAGAGCCCTGTGCAACTAGTGGAAGATGCACCTCCAATGCCCGAGCCCATCACCTTCAGCGTCTGTGCAAGTCAAACACCCATGCAGGCATATGGACAGGGCATTAGTGCAGCAACACTCGAGGTGGCCAAGAAGCAAACACTCAGCGTCGCCCTTCAGACTCTCATGCCATCTCTCACAGAAGACGCTGTGACGCATTTGGTGAAGGCCACGCAGCCCACTCTCACGGCCTCAGTGCAGACAGTTAAGCCGACCTTCGTTGCCACTGCCACAATGACCAGCAGGGACTTCGAGAGCGCGCCTGTGCCGATTGTGGTAGACAAAGCAGGATCACTGGAGCACACTGCACCTCCCATGGAGCGGCCAGAGAGCATGGACGCCCAGGCTAGCACCGTACCAGTTGAAACGTACGCTCGTGAGGCCCAAGCCAGCCCAGAGACACTGACACACATCACCACCAGTCACACTCTGCAGGTCATGCCAAAGCCTACAATTGTAAGTCTGAAATCCACTGAAGTACAAGCGGAAGGCATGCCGGCCAAGCAGGAAGTGGTCACATCCCAGGTGACAGAGACGCCCAAGACGTCCGCCCTCCTCTCCGGTGTGGCCTTACGTCCAGAGGCGAAACACACCGCCACCATGACCTCCATCGCAGTGGAAAGCGCACAAACCCAAGCTATCACCGAGATCAAATACCAGACTGTGCATACCGCACCCAGCCTGATGCTCGAGCAGACGTCCGCATCATCCCAGCCAAGCAGCACTGTCGAGGTGGAAGCCAAGGCGCCAACTCTCGACACCACCGTCACCTCAGCTCTGCTTCAATTCCAGCCGCAAACTGGTGTCTCGCAACTCCAACTGGCTCGTACTGACGCCTCGACCGAAACCGATCTGCCTGAGCCAACGCCAGTCCAACCCATTGTTCCAGAGAGCCCTGTGCAACTAGTGGAAGATGCACCTCCAATGCCCGAGCCCATCACCTTCAGCGTCTGTGCAAGTCAAACACCCATGCAGGCATATGGACAGGCCAAGAATGAAGCAGTCAGTGTCGCCCTACAGTGTGTTTTTAGTGATGCTTCTTTCGGTTCTTCTACTTCAACAGTTTTGGATGAATCTTGTCTATCGTCGGCCCTTGCTGAGTCGTTGAATTTTTCATTTATTTCGCAGAAGAATCGTGCGGTTCAATGTGAAATCCTTAGTATTCCTCTTGATGTTCTTGTTTCCCGTTCTTCTTTGGAGCTTGAAGATTCGACGGTTTCTGAAACTCTCTATGCCTTTTCGACTTCTCATTCGGTTACCTGCCAGACCGCTCATCCATCTCTTTTGTCGTTCTTGGAATTCGACCGTTCTTTTGGCTTTGCTCACGAGTCTTTCTTGTCTGAATATCTTTTCTCGTCAACCGTTATACGTGATTTCTTCATTTTCAGTTCGCATGACCATGAACTTGACCTCTATATCTCTTCGCTGGGTGTTTGTCGGCTGAATACTTGTCAATACGATTGTCTTATAGATCGTGGCTTCATTGGGGAATTTTCTTCTCAAGCGGTTCCTGATTTGCATGTTTCTGTCGATGTTTCCACACAATGGCCTGCGGAAATCGTTGTACAAGAGGAATTTGATGAAATGCTTTACGTTGATGACTCTTTCTCTTCAGATGATGAGGACCTCTATCTTCGCCGTCTGCAGCGGGGCCAGATTTCGGAATCAGCATGCCAAGTTCAATCAGAAATTTCCAGCCCTGAACTGCTTGCTGCAGCTGAAACTGAAGTAACCCAAGAAAGTCTCCTTTTCAGTGGTTATCATCAAGTTGACCTCAAAAATGAAACGAAATTACTTCGGCAAATATCCAACTACGGCATTGCTCGGTGCCAAACAGCAAAAGCAGCAGTTTCTAAGAGTACCCTGATGTTGGAAGACATCAGTTACACTGAATCCACACGAGTGAGCCGGACAATAGATAGCCCCGTCACTTATCATGAGCAGTTGATGAAAGCATAAACGGGTAGATGAAGGAGATCGGTATGTGCCATGTCTGCATGACTTGGACGTGACAACCTACTTCTTTGATGAGGATATACACGAGGAGGAATACCGACTGAGGTTGCAGCACCATTCACCTGCGTTGTTGTCCTCACTGCCGTAAGTCTTCAACTTTGTTCATTCGTTACTGACAGAAACTGGCTAACACTTTTAAATTAGTTCAGTTTTGAACTTCGTGTTCTCTTTACTACCTGTCGGTTACTTTAGCTAACAAAGGTTGGGGTGATAAAGTTGACAGGGCTTAAGAGATTGACCTAAAAGCGTAAATCTTCCCATATAAAAGGGCCAATAATTGCGGATACGCATGAGGCATACCTTGCCGTCGTGAATCCCCGGTGTCAAAATCTTCAAGGGTATCGAACATTACCGCAACTCAAATTTTATCGCTCAGGTACAACCAGGTTTTTTCCCACTTAAGCATAGCCCTAAAAGATACTTGCTTCAGCATATTTGCGAGCAATAGTTAACGCCATCTACGAATCCATACGCTATTTTAAGGACACTCGATGTCGAAGACATAAGCAGGAAGGCAGTCAATTTGGTGTAGGCATTTTAAACTCGAGGTTTTATTTCATTAACCATAAATCCATCAATATTTATATTTAGTCATTTTCCTTTAATGCTTGCACATTTCTTACTCTGGAAAATTGTTATAATGCAATGTATACATAATACTGACCTCCCAAAGTGGTTTAAGTGGACAGAGAGAGAGAGAGAGAGAGAGACGCCATTAGGATAATTGTGTAAACCTGCATGATACTGTGTACAGAGTGCTTGCAGTATGCAATAAGGAAATTAGATTTTAGTTACGATAGTCTGATCATTGCCATTAGTGATCCACACCACCACCCTGCGATTTGAATGCAGACGAGACCTGAGTGTAACGCATCGTGTTCCGATTACAAGATGGAGGCGCAGGCACAGTTGCTGACCAATTTAAACAGCCTGTATGTGTCTGCCAAGCAGGACCTGATCCTTGGCTTCAACGACAACTATCTTACTTCAGAGGGTCATTGATCCCACATAAGCGCTGCCACATATTTGTGAGCGCTACATTGAGCAAATGCAATCTTTTAAGTTCCATATTTTGTGCAGTAATGTCCTGGACTACCGGCTAGGTATTACAAGACAAGCTTGGAGGAAAGTTCCCCAGAATGCTCGTTTTCTTGATTCGAAGCGAGTTTGCATAAATATTTGAGACCATCAGTTTTGCCTGACTAACCGCGTGAATAGGTAAGTGTTATCGTCTTTTCCCGAGATTCAAAAAGACTAGATGACAATTCCAATCACTACGTTGTAGCCACCGTTCAGAATATGATAGCAGCAAAGGACTTTCGAATGCTCACCATGCATAAACCTATCCTTTAAAAAGAAAAGTAACTCAGAGGACCACTTTTAAACGCGTGCAGGTAAATTAACAGCTTTAAATCAGGTTCTGACAATCAGACATGTTGAAGTTGTGAAAAAGCCACCAGTCAAAACTCGCAGCTTTCTCAGACATACTTTGAATAGAAGTCTGTCCATTTTGGTAAATGCTTTTTAAAGTATCTGGCAACTTTTGTGCCTCAAAGCCTTATGTTGGTCGACAGCGCAATTCATTTCTCCTTCTCTGCCAGCAAAATTTCTGCAAAATATTCGGAAGGTGCATGTATTATGTAATCGCGAATTTGGCCGCGTTGTTTGTTCAGATCTTATACTTTTAAGGATGGCATTGCATATGCATTGATGTGAAGAAACATTTACAGGATAATAATGGCCTGCGTAAACTCACAGGTCAATTCAAGCACAAATGACTAAGCCAAATTGACGTATTGTCTTATAGTAATTTCCTGTTATGGCTTTAATCCTGTCAACTTAGCCTACTTGCGTTTGCTTCTTCCAGTGCGGATCGCATGGTTGTCCAAATGCGCCAACAGGTTGTTGACTATGAGCTTTGTCAAATGGTGAGCCATCTGGACTCCAGGCGATGGAACGACATCCGTGAGGTGGCAAGTCCCATCACAGGTCTTTTCGCACCAATCAACATTGCGATTCGTCGCGGATGGATCCAAATGGGTAACCGTAATGAATATATCGATCCATCAACAGGCCACCATATTCCGCTGGAGACCGCCCTCGCCCAGGGACGTTTGCGTATGGCCAACACAAGAAGTGCCTCGGTCAGGGGACCGGCAGCACCATCACTCATGTTCATCGAACGAGAGTCTTTCGGCTGGTATCGAGCAGAGGCAACGCACGTAGTGAATACAATAACCCACGAAAAACTGACCATCAGTCAAGCTAGATCAGAAGGGCTTATAAAACATGAGGAGGATGGCTCGGTGTGGATCCAGGACACACGCAACTCTCGATGGGTGTCAGTAGACGAAGCCGTTGCATCAGAAATCCTTTTTGTTGAGAACATACAGAAGATCGAATACAAGGACGAAGTAGAGCATTGCGAATGCACGGAAAGCACTGTGAGAGCATACCACGTGGACGCCATTAAGCCTGCCGGTGAGCCATGCGAATGGTTAGGAACTGATGATGCAGTAAGACTAGGCTTTTTCAACCCGCAAACCGGTGAGGTGGCCGTTGATTGGCCCGCTAGACCGGCGTACCCTCCACTGAATTCCTCAAGAGACACAACCTTTGAGAGCGAAGATTACACAGTACACCACTGGTGCAGTTTCCTGACAGCTCGTCAAGCTGGCTGGATAAAGATGAGGCCGGAGCTGAACGCTCGACGTTGGGTCCCTCTAACTACGCCAGGTACAACCAACTCCAATCGTCGTCTTATTGCTTCAACTATAAAGCCAATCTACAGTGACTGCGAGACTATCCAAATGGAAATGACTTACCATCACGAATTCTTTAGTCACAGAGAGGATCGATACGAGTCCTCTCAACGCTACCAACGTCAGCATCCATCGGCAATAAGCTATCATCAGATGCATGGACTGGCAGATGAGTATGAAGAGCTGGACTACGATTTATATGATGAATCTCAGTACTATCAGAACCTCCTGCAAATACAGCCCCGAGAGGTTGCGCGAACTTGGACCAGGGAAGTTGCCTATCACGAGTCTTCACAAATGAACGAAACAGTCCAAACATTTGCAAGCAGACAAAGCCGGTGTGACTAAAAACAATTTCGCATTTTTTGACCTTTTACGTTTTCCAAGGATAATCTATCCTTGAACTCTGCTGGACTAACTCCTGTGTAATTCTTACCCTAGAAATAAGTCTCGAGACTTTTTGAATATGTAATATAATCACAATGATTGTTCAGATCACATTCGGTTTATTAAATGCAATCGCTCCATGTAGTATTGGAAGGTTTTATTTAAACATGTTATTTAAACATATTAATAAATAAAAAAATTATTGATATTTACATTCGAATGTCTTCATTCGCGCAGGAATGCAAAAAGTTAAATTACTTATGACGATAGAAAAATTATTGGAACAACTAAAAATCTCCCGCTTGATTGCTTTAAGTTTAAATTTTTACAAGGCTCTCTGTTTAAACAGAGAAAAATTAAGGCGGCTTCGTTTGCAAGGAGAAAAGCACATATGGCAGCTCAACCATTGGGGACGATGAAGTTCATAGATATGGGCCCAACAGGAGCGTGTACATCCACTTGGTTACAGTGAAGTAGAATTTCGATGCATCTAACTCACTCTCCTCGCACACGCATGCTACTAAGATAAAAAGAGGACGTCAGGACGATATGACTTGGACACGGCTTTAGTGACTGACATCTCCAAGCAGCTCGTTTATGCGTAGCACAAAAGACCTGGTCCCTGGGACACGTTTGGCCGGCTTACTTTAGGTCACTGTCTACCACATAACACTATTGCCAGTTCCATAAAGGTCGCATTAAGGAAAAGGCCTTGTAGCTTGTCCATCAGTTCTGCTTAAGAACGATTTGCCACGTCACTGGTAAGCCTTCCAAACTACGATCGATAGCAGAGGGGAGTGAGCTGATCTGCTATGACTATTAATTTCTCCTCATTTAGCCTAAATCTTCCTCCCTACTGCCTCCGCAACAGTTGGCTGTCTGGGTCTGTCATCCTGGTGGCGAGAAGATAGGGCGCAGTGGCTGACAGGTCTGAATGGCCTGTCTACGCGGGCCACACGCATGTACCAGGCTGGAGGGGCATGCGGTTGTTTGTGGGAAGCTGTAGTCTGGTAGGTCGGAAGGTAGCATATGGTGTTGGAGTGTGTGTGTGGGGGGCGTATGGTTAAATAGGTTCATGCGAAATGTGAATATCCTGAGACTGTGTCCCGGATGTAACGGGTGTATTTTGGGACTCCTCGTATTTGTTCACCAGTAACAATGGGATGGATTGGCGAGTGACTAACAAGGCTGAAATATGGTGCGAAGGTGGGGTCACAATGGGAACAGGTTGGAACTGATGGTTGTAGTGGTGGATAGGATGGGTTTATTTGGGCGACGTTACTGGGGATGGTTACGGTCTGTGGGTTAGTCAGGTTGTCAACGCGGTGGATCCGGGGATGTCCGACCGCTCTGGTGACAATCCAAATACGTCAGTAGGTTTCGGAGGTTTGCAGCATTTATCCATGGAAACCACGGTTTATGTGCCTCCCCCCTCACTCTTGCCTCTTTTAGATGCTGGGTTTCGTAGACTTCGACTCCTAATTTTCTACCAATAGAGGTCACTATTCCATTTAATTTTCCAGTTCTAAAAACCTGAATTTAAAACTATGGCTAGTTTACAAATTTACCAGATAAGGCTAAATATAAATGTGCATAAGGAATGGGGCACATCAAAACGGGAAAATTATATAGAATAGTAACCAAATTTACAAAATCAGTACTTTGTAAACTGTCTTTTTACATTTGTGTCAGCATGAAGTCTGTCGGACGTGGAGATAACTAGGTTGTCTAAAGTAGTTTTCTCAATGTGATTATGCAGCCCTAAATCACGTTTTTCTTGCATGAAAAGACTTTTCTTTGCCTGGTGCAAATTTCTTTTGAAAATTGCAAAAGGATTTGTGATTGAATTCGGGTCCAGACTGTTCGCAAGAATAAAAATAGATCGCAGGCCACATGCGCAGAGGCTGGCTGTGGTCTAAAAAGTTAACTTGTAGTTGTAAATGCTATCAAATTCATACTTTTTAAGGGCGAGGAACTGGAACATTATCCTGTAAAATTAAAGTATCTATTTTGTGTCAATGGATGCCGTTATAGCCGCAGGTATCCTTTACCATGTAGAGGAACACCTTGCTCTTAATAGTCTCCGTTGATAATCACCGGATCAGTCACTCTCCAAATGTTTTGACCATCCAAGTCATCAGGCATCGGCCGTTCTTGAGAGATGCTGTCGATATAATGTTCTCGGGGAAGTTTTGTTCCACATCTGACCATCTGAGTCGACTTCACAGGCTTATCAGAAAATAAGACCTCATCGCAGAAGTAAATGCACTTCCAGAATGACAGCCTGTAAGCAATGTACGTCTTAGCAACTAAAAAACGTTCTCCTACTTATTAACGGCTTGATTGTGGCCTTTGCCTGGTGCAGTTCAAATTCCTGCATCCTTTTCCCGATTATTTTCATAGAGCTTCTCGGAAGATGTTCTCTGTGAATGGTCTCAATGGGCATATAATGATACTTTTTTTTATTTTATGACGAAGAAACTCGTCGTCCTACGTACTTGTGGACCGTTTTGGTCCTTCCTGCTTACTTCTATCATCGATAATGCGATCATCGATAATGCGCCACAGAGTGGCCTTACTAATATCGAAAATACTAGCTAACGACTCACGCGGCACTTCTTCTGCTGCTGCAAGCTTCCATATTTGTGCACAGTCTACTGGAAATCCTTCTCATAAGGTCTTTCAGGGACAAAAGGACGGCATGTTGCGGCTTTTCGTGTATATGCTTGTTTACCGTCTCAATTATCGGTGAAGTAAAACAAAATACACTCACACAAGTTTATTACTGAGCTTTTTGGCAAAAGACGTCACAAATTTGCAAAACTGAATTTTTAAAACTAAATCTGTCCTTGAGTTACCAAAAATAATTCAATTTCTCTAACCTGATTTTCATGAACGCAAAATCAAATTTTTCGTTCTCTGAAATGATATAGTTAACAATTTTCTAGCTTATATTCGTTTATATTCAAACGCACGAAAACAGGAAGGTTTGGTCTGCAAGGTTCAATGGCGTAGGATACACCCGAGAAAATCAAGAAACGTCGGATTTGGCCCCATTTTTCCCGGAGTCGCTTTCAATAAACAGAACTGAAATGAACTCTTCTTTAGTAGACAGAGTTTTGTGCCTCAAATCAGTTCAACACGCAAAATTAACAACCTCAAACGTGTGCCATACCACTTCCTTTCATTTCGAACAGGAGTTTTCATAAGTTAGACAATCTACTGTAAGTATTAGTAAGGAAAAGTACTCGTTGAACACCAAAACTGTTTTGTTTATATTAATGAGACCTTTCTGATTCTGCAGACATAACCGCAGCAATGGAACAAGCAGCAGTTATGTGAAACATTAACCATTTGGCGATCAGTGACGCAGGTCTGCATGCGACTGCGAAGAGCTCTGTATGTCAGCACGAGATTGATCTATTCATTAATTGAGCTCTCGCCTTGCCTCGCTTCAGGGGTGGACGAGTATTTTGGCAGGTGAGAACTTACACTAACGATCCGTTTGATAGGTGTAGGCAATCCCTTGCGATTATTCGTCGCCCTATCGTAGAACCAGCTTTATTTGCGAACTGAGCACGCCTTGAGGCTGACCAGTGTGGTCGTAACGACAGTTTAGGCACAGAACGCTCTTTGGCAAGTAAGCGTTCCTTGATTTTCGTGACCCTGTTGCGCATGGTGGTGTTGGGCAGTGAGGAGGCTATCAAGGAACTGAAGTAACGACAGTTACAAACTATTAAACATGAACAATGTCATTTGCAGGTAAAATGCGCGTGCTCGTTATCTGCCTTAATCAAATTTGTGTCAAGTTATTTTTTAACGTATTGTAACTGAGTACAACAAAATGGATTTAAATGTCACTTCAGTGGCTTTCAGATTGTGTGGATTTCCAACGGCTAATGCCGCAACGGTGCGCTCGGTAACATTTGAGGTATCCTTAATGTACCGCAGACCATGCCATACCCTCGGTATCATTTCTGTTTGGGTTGTCAAGGGTGAATACGTAGGCATCGACTCATAAATTCCTCGGACAGCCATTCCGCATAAACGGTCGTGAGGATATCGGGCCTCGCGCGCTGCAGTGAATCCGAATTCATTTGAAAGGCACTCTCTCACGGCTTGATTTGTGAGCCACTGGATGGGTACTGCCAATCGTTGTCTCAATTTAGCCGTTACAGCTTCACCTGACGAGCACATTAACTAAGAGCAACTGTTCCCGTTTTCTTCCATTGTGGATTGTACAACAAAAAATGAGTGCGTTCAGCATGCTGCGGAAGTTCTGCAACATGTCCTGCCTGGCGATGCAAAAAGTTTCCTTAACTAAACTGTGCCAAAAGACCGGTTCTTGTTGGATGAGGGCAATTTTTTCTAGCTCCTGGAGAACCGGTTCTACTACTAAACAGGGGTCTGATGAACGCACTGGAGTTCTCTTGGTCTTTTTATAGGTTTCTTTGGCAAGAATTAAGTACGTTTTTTAGCAAAATTCAAGCCCATTCATGCGTTGCTTGATTTTGTGTGGATCCTATGTCTCTGCATATATCACCTAAAGTCTCTTGAGAAGACGTTGTGCATTAACTTAGGTGAAGTGTTCTCGTAACAGTGCGCCATACCTGCCGATCCCAGGGAATTCATCCAAGGTCGTGGGGTGGAAATGCGGGTGTTTTAGGGAGATCTTGCAAGTTACTTTTAATTCAGTCTCTCAGGTTCCTGGCCCCATTTATTCACCTTGTAGGAGATGACGATAGCAGACCCCTCTGATCGTCAAACAAAGTGAGAAGGTCAAGTTAAAACAAATTTCCCCTAGTCCACGCAAACTTGCAAGTTGCCCATAACCCGAAGTAAATTTAATCCTTTAAGCAAATGTAGGAGAAGAAGAGCGCCAGGGAGCTTAATTTCGAAATCTAACCCATACAGCACACTCTTGTTAGGCAGAATATGATATGAACTGTCACCGATAGAGGTGACCCTGTACCAAAAACCCGAGTAGTCATATGATCAGAAATGTGAACATGCTGTCCACTTTGTGTGATATGAATGGCACAGACAGTTGTGGTGGCTTTGGTTTGTGCTGTTATGGGAGAGTTGGTGGAGGAGAACGTTGTTGTTGATGTCATCGGGTTGAAAGTAATAGTTCTTAGGGCAGATAGAGAAACAGAGGACAGTGGAATTGAATGAACATGGCTAAGGTACCACACGGCTTATCCGGAGCAGTGTCTGGGATAACAGCGCTAGCGCCGCGTTGGATGCGGAATATCGCTGTCTCTCAAAAATCAACCGGAAAGGGACCTCCTCGGGTGATTTCTATTATTGGCCGACTCAGTCACATCGGAAGAAGACGGTAGTGCATACCACTACGACTTTTTCGGGGTAAGAATACGAAAGAGATGGGCGTGGAAGAACCGGGGAGAGTGTTCACGTAAACTGGCAAAAATGGGTACGAAGTTGGTTGGATTCTTGTTTGTACGGTGATAAATTTCGTATCGAACTCTT
The DNA here is from genome assembly GCA_017591395.1 of Schistocephalus solidus. NCBI lineage: Eukaryota > Metazoa > Platyhelminthes > Cestoda > Diphyllobothriidea > Diphyllobothriidae > Schistocephalus > Schistocephalus solidus. Next base: position 71,978 of record WEDG01001166.1, on the reverse strand, counting down.
CAGGGATTCGGACAATGGTACCGCACAACGGTCCAGTGGTGAAGTAGTCAAGGTCCGAGTTGAGAGCTAAGTGCCTGTCCAAGAGTTTTGCCAATTCCTCCCATCCTTTGTGATACATAAAAAGTATCCAGCTGATGGTGAAACCGCTGGACCATCCAGTCGGCAACCAGGTCGGCTGTCGTCAACATCCACGTACAGCCTAAGAAGAAGAAAATGGACCGAAAGAGGTGAGACGTATATTTTGCGCTGTGGTTAGTCGTTATGGTATAAGGCGCACCGAAGATAACAACCCAATGACTGAGAAGAGTTTCGCCACTATTAAAACCCCCACATCTGACAGAGGATTTTTTCCGGTCACAGAGTGAATTGGTTCAGGCAGGTCAAATAGACACAGCCATCTAACTGAAGCATGGGGCCTAAACTGTAGAATGACATTACCGATAAATACAAGGGAGACTGGAATGGCCATTTCTGGCTTATTGATCGGCGTAAGTTGTCCATATCCATATCGAACCCCAGGTAGTGCATCATCCGAGGATTGAACCCTCGACCTACTGCTTAGAAGTCCAACGCTCAAACCCTTGAGCCAGGAGTTTGTTGTCTTGCCGATTTCGATCGGGAATGCTAACATTGGTGGAGAGAAAGTCACCGATGGGTTACAGGACTCACTCATCCCGTTCTTCCTTGTGGCTTGCTCTGGAGCCCCGCTAGCATCTGCACAGTGGCAAGTATTATAGGCAAAATGATATAACCCACAAAGACAAGGGAGACTGGAATGGCCATTTCTGGCTTATTAGCCATTTTCAGTCAGCCACACCTCACCCAGGGGGTACACCCCGCGAGGATTGAACCCGCCTAAAATGTACAGGTTATGTAGCTGAAACTTACACGGCACACAGAAGGTGATGAGGGAGGCCTTCTTGTGTCAGTGGTCCTTGCTCTGCTGATCGCTGAGATACGTTCATGTTCACGTCCTCGGTCTTTGTATACCAGGCGAGGGAGGACGGCGCAATAAATATTTCCGTTAAGTGACGTACTTGAATTGACCTCTGAAGACGTTCTTATCACAGGAGACCGATATTGGGTTGTTCTGCAGCTACCTCGGTGAGGTTGGTCCAGGCGATATTGTGTTTGAATAGCGCGTCAGCTACTAAATTTCTTTCGAGGTGAACCTAATGATTTAGTCCGCTTAACAGAGCTTCCGGGGACTGAGTTTGTCGGATTGAGGGAAGAGGAGTGTGGACCTTGAACATATTGAAGCCCTTTCCTTCGAGGAAGTTTGAATGTGTTTGCTGAATAGATAGACGGTCAGAAGTTAGCGTTAAATTGTGCTGTAGAGTGATTGAGCAGGCGATGACATTCCACAAAACAAATGCAGAGGCTGGACTTGACTCTCTAGGAGCTGGTGAATAACTGCGCATTGAAGCATTACTGCAGGTGCTGACCATTGGAGGAAACAGTGGCGTCAGGAGCAGACCAGCTCGGGAGGCTGGTGTTGTCAAAGGCCATCTTCATCTTGTCAGAAGCAGCGGGGAGTTCAAGCGAATCTTTGGAACCCAGAAGGAAGTTTTTCAGCGGCAGAATGGTGTCAGCACTAATCGGGATGAATCGACGGCAAAAATTTACCACGTCACGAAGACCCTATAGTTCAGGTTTGGAAATAAGCGACTGCACTTCGCAGATGGTGGCCAGCTTTGCTATAAAGGATTAGACACCGGTTGAGCCAATCGAATGTCCGAAAAATTTGAGCAAGGAATAAATGAATATACACGTGCACGAGTTGATAACAATATTAACTCGCTGAAAGCAATCAAACACCGTTGTCATATGCACTATGCGTTTTCGTTGATAGACCTGGTCGCAAAAGGGTTGTCACTGTAGGTATAGGCCATGAAACAATGAGCCTATGAATTTTTGAAGGGCTTGGTAACATTGCAGCGTCAGGGTAGGTATGCGCAGGAGCCCAAAAGGGTCATTAGGGTGATAGCAGCCATCTTCGAAACGTCCTTCTGTGCGATGGGGATCAATTGGAAGGCTCGGGTAAGGTAGAGTTTGGAGAAGATATACTTGCGTACTAGGGCATTAATAAATTGCCAAAAGTTCAGGATGGCATAGCGGTCAGCAGACGTGACGTTGTTTAAGGCCCGGTGTCCGCCAATGGTCCTCTTTGTGACAATGGACAGGCGTAAGGTTGAAGGGTTCTCTGACTCACGGATGATGCTCAGCTTAAAAATGTGCTAGAAGTCGAGCCTGGCGGTAGCCAGACGCGTGAGCACGAGATGGTGGAGGCGAAAAAAAACACGGAATGAGCGATTAACTTGCTCACGCGGTGGGGTACAGCGTTAAATTTCGGATGAATGAAGTCGGGGTATTTGGCGAGGAATTGCCAACATGGATTATCCTTCTTGGGGCCCAAAACAGACCGTTCGCGGGACGATACGGCGGAGGGGATACTCGTTGTGACACTGGTGGTCAAGTCGTAAATATGGAAATACCGATAGTCGACCAGAAGCTCGATGGTGACAAGGGCGTCTGCCTCAAAAGTGGCACAGAGACGTCAGCAACTACGAGGACGCCGGACAAAGATTGCAGAAGCTATGCCTAAGTAGCGAATGAGGAATCAAAGGTTAAGATTGGGGAGGAGTTTATGGTCCGAAAGAGGAGGCCAGAGTTGGGGCTCCGACGGTCGGCTGCTGTGCGAGATGTGCAAATGAACTGCGAACCCGTATCGACCAAGAACAGTCTGCCACGCCAGCAGTCGCAGACATAAAAGGTATGATCAGGTTCCACGGGGTAGGAGAGACCTACTTGGGAAAAGACATCAGGTAACTTGGTGCAGTCCATATGATGGATAGTTAGTAGGGGAAAACAATATTTTACAGAATCCACAAGAAGACTGTCAATGGCGAGATCGCGAATAATTTAAATACGATGGCGTTAAAAGCAAACACATTGTGCATAATGTACGAGTACATTCGGTTTGCATGTCAGAAGTCATCAGTGAGAAATACCTATATCTCAATCTTCTAGGTTTACATCTCTGTCTGTCTCCTGTGATGGGTTCCATGAGGCCTTGCTTCAGTATCATATAGACGACTCAGGCCATGTTAAAAAATCCTATTGTTCACCAGCCCTCAAGTTGTTCGTGATCCAAAGCAAACTGTATCCCACCTTTTTAAGGAAATTTTAACATATGAAACGAAGGGACGAAGCGTCAGGCAGTTAAATATCAGAATATAGTCCCAAAGCTCTTCAGGGTGGCGTTGTGTTGACGTCTCTGTCCGACTTGTCTGGCAGTACCCGTAGCGACATCACCGTAGCAAAGTCGAAGTGCAGCTGCGACATTTGCATTCACGAATATAGGCATTACATTCTAAATTTACAGAAAGTAAATTGATTTTTTGAGGCAATCTCTATTTATAGAAAGATTAAGTTACCTTCCAGACCACTTGAGAGGAGCCAATATTTATCCGATCGCACACTACCCGGTATCCGTTTAGACGGTCAATGCAAAATTTGCAAATGAAATCGCAGTCAAATACTGCTCAACATTTAGTCCATCTTTTCCATGCAGCATTAAAATAAGGTCCCTTCCGATTCAAATAAAAACTTCAGAATACTGTGCTGTAACAATCGTATTGCTTTAACGTGCGAAATGCTAGAATTAATTTTGATAGGATGTAAAACAGTTAAGGATCCGCGTGAGACCTGTTTATTATGCAGTTGCTAGTTCAGCTACCGTGAGGTCCAAAGATGACTACTTATGGTGGAATTTCTGGATGCCCCTTGGTTGAGTATGGCTGCATATCATCAGCTGATAACCCAGAACATGACACGTTCCTTCTCACTTGTCTTTGTGGAACCTCTCCCCACTTATATCAGTGGTTTCTGTACTACTGCCTCCGAGGGCTCAAAATTGAGGCGGGAACATGCTGTAACCGGGTCGCTGAACGTCGTTTCATCGAAGCTGATATTGCGGATCACAAACCGACAAGCCAATCCTTTCCTGGTAACTCGTCAGACCACTTTATTCTCAATGACCAGAGAACCCAGGTTCTTCTGACCTGGATTGGTTATGACTGGCTTGCGATGGCTAATTTGCCAAAAATAACCACTCAGGTCCCTCATCATTGTCAAGACGCCTACTCTACAAAGATTACTAAGTTTCCGAAGGAAACCCAATAAATTTTACCGTATCTGAGTTTCATTACACCTAGAATGTCCAGCTAGCTTACTTTTAAAATGATTGATATGAGATGGTCAGTGTTTGATTCAACAGGAGAACGGAAACAGGCGGAAGTGGAGCTCAGGAGATCTAATATAAATCCGCAACGCCATATCGGGTAATAAGGTTGTGGGATGTGAACTAATTGGCCTGCGTTACACTATCGTGGTCTTTCCTCTAGATCAGGATGCTAACTATCAATTAAATATTACTCAAGTCACCTCTGCGAATCTGCTCGACCAAACATGAATAATCAACTAATGTGTATTGTCTTGATTGACTGACAATACCTGAAAAGATGAAACCATGTATACGAAAGCCACTACGTGCAAGACATTTTTCACTTTCAACTTGTAGGAAATTACGCCTTTTTCCGAATTTTATGGTTGAAAAAAGAGAACGTTTAAAAATCGCTTATAGTTTTGACTTTTCCCGTGGAAATTAAAGCGAACCTGCTATTATCTTGAATTTGGGGTTACTATTGAGTCGTCCCATAAGTTATTTCACTTTTCTTCCTTCAATATTCTATCAGGTTATATTTTGTTTGATATATTCATGTTATACCCGATTTGTTCCCCTACCCAAGTACTTTCAGAATGTGCCTATAATTTGTAATTTTAATCAATATTCGATTATTTACATTTCAAAGAAAATAGAGTGTCAACTCGAAAAAAGAACATTCCAGACATCTTCGTTTCTTCGAGTTTAGTATAGCAGCAAAAGCAGTGGATGACGCCAGAAACATTTGCAATGTCTACAGAAAGATCCTTTTGCTGAAAGAAAAGCTCAGAAATAACTTTTCCGTTTCAAAGAGGGCAATTTCGGTAGGACGAATGCTCCACGCTCTGGGACGAAGTTAGGCTTCGATGAGGATAGCCTCAATGCTTTCATTCATGCAAATCCCCTCAAGCCATTTTGCGGTTAGCCAAAGAGATGAGATGTGACCAATCATTAATCGATCGACACATGTATTTGATGAGAAAAGGACCAAAAACCTGGTGTTGGGGTTCTGTACGCTTTGAGTCAGGACGCCAAGAGTCAGTTTGCAAATGTTTCTGTCTCATTACCGGCCTGACATTGCCTCGTCCGTCACTAGCGTAAACCATTTTGGAAGTTTATTAGTACTAGTGAGTAAACTCTGTGATTGTACATGAATATGAAACAAAGGAAATAGTGACTAAGCCCTAACAAATAAGAAAAACCTCGAACTCAACTCAAATAAAATTTTCAAAATGTTCATTTTTTGTTGACCTGACATTCCATTTTCTTTGCGCTGTAAATAATCGAAAGTTAATTCCCTTTATAAATTATAAGCATATTCAGAAATCACTTTGCTAGAGAAACAAAATGACATATAATATGAACACATCAAATATTATATAACCTGATGCAATTTTAAATAATTGAAGAGCCTAAAATCTTTTGGGATAACCCGATGCATGGTATGTTGTGTACTTTTCATTGAGTTATTAAAGATAACGATTCAGTATCTTATGAAAAGTCCTTATAAATGTAATTGCAACGTACGCAAAATGAAGGTATGATTTTTGCATGTGGCTGAAAAGATGAGAAAAAGTAATGTTCTGGCGTGAGGACAATTATTTTCATTATGCTGCCTGCTGATAAGTATCGTGAACCGACTTTTAATTCTAAATTCCGTTTTCTACATGCAGATCGCTATTACTAGCTTAACACTCGAAAATTTCGATAAAATGGCCTCAGTTCGATCCGATGGTGAACGCATACGCGATAAATTAACGCGAATGAAACAATTCACGTAGGCCGTAATGTTTTTAAGCACCCTGAAACAATTTATTCCCAACCCATATTAACACATTGATGCCTGTTGGTCTAGCTAGACCCTTTGGACTTATGTGCGGATTTCTAAAATTCACCTGCTACTATTTTCAGTCGTTAGTACACATTACAATTAGCATATAAATAGTACATTCAGTACCGTATTTTTTACGCCCTGTAAATGGTTAATTCCTGGGTTGCGCACTCGACAGATTAAATCCGTACGTGTATCACCGACAGAACAGGTGGTGCATCATTGCAGCTCGTGCTACCCACGAAAAAATCGTTCTCTAAGGTTTCAAAACTACTGCGCTGATGTAGAGCGGTGCCTCGGTGCAAGTTTCCTGTCTGCAAGATTTAGAATGATAGTCTGCATAACCATGTTTTCGCAAATGCACCGTAATCTAAGACTGTTTGTCATATAGTAGTTTTCTGGTTACAATTGAAGTAAAACAGGTATCTTCGAATTTTTGCACCATAACAAATGATTTTTACTTCTGAGCAAATTTTAAGTAGCCGATGAAAGTGAGGCTCTGAGTCGAAGGAATCTTTTGGGTAGAAGGCAACAGTCCTAGAATATGAATTTCCCCCTCTTTTTTTCACACTCATAATCCAGCCCATTGGCAGAGATAGCAACAGATAAAATTAGTGGACGCATACAAAGGGCTGTATTTGCAGCGTGCAGCTGCAAATTTTATCAGATATGTGTTGTATGGCATCCACAGTTCATTGCGCATCAAATACCCTCATCCGTTTCCATCTCTGATTGTGGATTCTATGGTTAATTCGAAACAGTACATTTATTAAAGTCTTGCTTCAGTAATCAAGTCTTCCCATTGTAAGTTCTTAATTTTGTATTTATTAAAACTCAACACAGTTAAAGTAAAATATAAAGCTTTATATCGAACGGACTCTCTATTTACATTGGTAATCAGGGTTATAACAAGACTTAAAAAAGAAACAGAATCCGAGTATTATAATATTCTTTAAAATGAACCTTCTAGAGAAATTTGGATGTTGTCTTGCTACCGTAATACTACCGATGCCTTCCGAAAGAAACTAGAACCGCTTTTCTGCGTCCGATGGACAGCAAAGGTTCGTATTCTAACTTTTAGTATATGCTCGTCAGTAATGGCACTTTACTCGTGACCATAGATAAATGTCATACTGGAAGAGATGATACCCGGGATAGCTTTACTTTGACTGTAATTTTGTGAGTGACTTCTACTGAGGTTCATTATGGGAGACCGATGGGCCGAGTGCGTAGCCAGCACTAAAAGGAGCGCAGCAGGACTGTTAAGATGATGCCGACGGTGAGTCTGAAGTACTGCCATAGGACGTATATCACAGTCAACGGGCCTCATACGGGCATATCAAAGCCTATAAGAAGGATTTATATGGCCCCAAGCAGAACATGAGAACAGGAATCGCTCGCAGTGTCGGTGTCGTGATGCCAAGCTCCATGAGAAATATGATTAGTTTTATGAGCAGGGTTAGGGTTAAGGTTACTGTTAAGTTAGGATTACGCTGAGGGTTATGCTTAGGGTTAGGGTTAAAATTTGGGATACGGTGTAAGTTTCTTTTAGGAATAGTGTTAGGGTTAAGACACAAAAGTATTTGCACTTTCTGAAAAAAATGCGTAGGGCTGCTTTTATTAGTTGGTTGGGGCGTTCCTATTCGCGGTTCCTATTTGGAGGCCCATGTTAGTAATTCTTACCTCAATGGCAGTTCAATGGATTGGGAAAGAGACACAATCACTGAAATGAGAGTTTTATTAACTTAAAGGTCCGGATTCACGCACGAATCCATAATCGGAGACAGGATCCGATAATTATTTGCGCACCTTTTGCGGGATTTGTGTGATGCAGATGCAATGTCACTGAATAACTAACAAAATTCCAGCTCCTACATTCACTACAGATTGTTTATTCGTGGTGAACTAATGGCTTGATTGCACCCAACCGAGTCGATAATGGCCGCACATTGACAACCGTTATTTACTTTTGGTTATCTCATAGTGGCCCTGAGAGCAATGCTCGGCCGCAGGCCACCCACACGCTAATTACTCTGCTCAGACAAAGTCTCGGCACAGAAAACAATGATTCACACCGTTTGCAGCACACGCGATCCACCCCCTCCCATCAGGAAGATTTCAACCTCATTGAGTGTCGATGTGTGGGCGCGCCCCGAAGAATGAGCCGCGACATGGGAGCTAGTGTCATTTCTCCTCAGTGCTACTGCGTGCTCAACCTCCAACGTCCTGAGTAGTCTTCCAGTGTCACTGCCGGACCCAGTTAACGACTTCCTACCATTCTTGCAGTGATAGTGGGTCTTTCGGCCTCACTACTCGGATTCTGATGATTGCCTTCGGTTTATGTGGAACCCTGATTTCAAAGGAAAAGCAGCTAATGGCTCTGAGACGGGTGTGGTAAGGTCTGTTGCCTCACGTTTGCATGCATCGGTTGACGAAATTGTGCGGGTAGCCATTCGCTCTAAGCACTCTTCAAACATATTTTAATTAGGCAGCAAAATCTTTCAGATTTCCTATAATACGTCTCAAATGTATTTATGGCAGATTACACGAGTGATTTAAAGCTCAACGCTTGCGTCCTGTTTCTCACTTTCCTGAACACTTGGATATTTTAGGACACAACAATCTTCTTGGTAGACAAGGACATCAAGCAAGGCTAACTGGTTGTTGCCCTCCTGCTCCATCTCAGCATCGTCTTCATGGCCGTATACTTTAAAAATGGTGACCACAATGTACAGAAGACCGACTAAAAATATGGTTCCTTTAATTCTGCAGTAGTCGCTCTCCACACCACGAAGGATTTTCGAACACACAGCAGTACGCAAGCTGTCATGGGTGGGAGGGCAAAGTGCGTCACCTCCAAGAAGGTAGTAAAGTCAATAGATAGACGCGGGTGCTCAATGTGAAGCGCTGGCGACCCCACAAATCCAGAATTTTCCGATAAGAGAAGAAAGCCGGTTCTGAGGAGCAGGAGCTTTGATCGCTGAAACACGAATTGTATCCGCCTGACGTTTCGGAGTCTTGTTAGAACCCATTATCAGATATAGTGGCAGATACGGGATACGGGCACACGAGGGATGCAGTTTACAATCATAATTAGCAGCTTCCATAGTCATCATCCACCGGTGTCCTTGGTACTATGGTTGCTGGGTAGAAGACGAACAGTTCTCATACTGGCCGAGTATGCCAAAAGTATGGGAAGCCGTTGCTAGACTACTGGAATCAGTCAGAAATGAAAGTACCTATTGATTAAGCAGTCTGTAGTCTACTAGCCTCACTTTAGTATTGGATAATTGAACTACGTTGGAGAAAGCATTCGACAAATATAGGCAAGGATGTATGTAGGCCACTTGGCTGTATGGAGGTTGGATCGTAATTCACAGGTGGCGACGCACGCTTTCCAGCCTGCATCCCCCACCCCAAGTTTGACCCTGACACGGTCGGGATAGCGGGCCCAACTGACGACCACTCAGTCTTACAGCTGCGAGAAGCATGGCTGTTTAACACCTACTCTACCAACCGAAAAAGCTCACAGTCCAAAGTTCATATGGCCTGGCAAACTGGCCTTGCAGGCGAACAACCTGGCAGCCCCCTGGGCGGCTTACTTTGCTGCCACCTCGAGGTCTCCCTTCTAGTCTCAAGCAGTGAACCAGTCTTTGATGGTGAACGATGACATTGGCTGATTGAAAATGCACACAGAAAACAGAGCTATCCCAGCGATCGCTTCCTCCTTTTCACTTACTCTGGAGAGCATGCCTACGCGTCCCCTGCCCTCTCACCCAGAGGAAATAGAAACCCCCGTAATACAGGTTCCAGGGAATTTATAGTAGGTTTGGTCAGGGTTAGTGTTGGGGTTGGGATACGTGAATATTTATCCTTTCTGACATGTAGTACAAAGCCACTAGTATTACTTTAAAGGTTTTCCTATTGCCATGTTCTGCCGCGGGGGGGGAGGTGTTAGTAATTCCGATCAGTTATTTGGGGATCAAAATTCCTCTGTAAGCAGCAGATAGATTTTAAAAACCCGCGTATCCCAAGCCACCATCTTTACTCCTATCTCAAATTGACCAGCCAACTTTCCCCTCTTAAGCAAGTGTTCAGCTTATGGTACAACCTCACCCAACACAGCATGGTCTGCTATGGATTAAAAAATTATAAAATGAAAGTTAGCCATCGGAATTACTAATAAAGGAGTGGGTGAGCTTTTTCGTCCCACAAGAAGCGGTAGTAGTCTACTCCGAAGTTTTTGCCTGGCGAGATTTCACATTTTCCACTGCCACGGAAAGTTGACCAATAGGAAACGCCAGTTAATCTCTCCAAACTTTTTCTCTAACGAAGAACTAACGGACCTCACAAATACGCTGCTGATGCTTGGAATTGAGCACATTTGGCATAAGGCTTGCTAAAAAGAATTCCTTCCTGGAAATTTGCAGGCTTCCGTTATTATACATGTGGCAGCCTTTAAGCTTTTGCTGGCGCTGTACTGTTGCGATTGATGGTCTGTCAAGAGTGTCGCTGCCGTGACAGAAGGTCGACAATAACACAGGAAAATCTAATTTTCTACCCTCGAAATCATAAACTTTGCCCCTAGCTTGGTAGACCTGCACCAGGGCACCTGCCTCTGATCTGAATCCAGTTATTTTCGCAGAGGGTGGAGATGAGAGAGAATGCAGGACTGTTTCAGGCTTATTCCGCATTCACTTAGCCAATGGTGGGTCTGAACACTGCCTGTGACCAGATACGCAAACATGCCTTTGTACTCGGCTCAGCTGGTCCACAGAAGGGATACAGAAGATGAATCCTAAGTAGTTCATTAAATCGAAGTTCATCAAGGCCTCACTACCGTTCACTCTCTGTCGCTGCAGATCGGGAAAGGGCGCACACCGATCTGCTAGATCCCGTAGGTTGAGCATCTAGACCCTTTACGAGCGCATATTCCTGCTTCTGGGCAAGGGTGTTGGTCAGGTTTGTGCTTGGCCCGAAACCGTTCTGTATTAAGCTACCCGCATTCTCTGTCCTCCCCCCCCCCTCTGGCCCATCTTTGTTTGACAGTGGGTTGCCTGTTCGTGACCTTTGACACTCATACAGAGCTTGCTTGCTTAGGGAAGCCAGCAGATCGGTGTGAACCCATTCGTGAGCAAACAGCTATTTTCTCCGCACTAGTCCTCCATCAGGCACAGGAACCACTGCCTACCCAAATATGTGCAGCGAGGATCCGTCTGGTGCATTTTTCCCCAAAGGACACGCAATAAAAGAAAAAGCGAAAATGCACTTTCCCAGACGTTCATGCGAAGAAAATGTGATCTCGGGAACCAGAATTGTATTGTTGGGAGGTTGCAAAAACAGGCAAGCTTCCCTCCTCGGCGGTGAGTATCGTGTCGCGTCTCAGAGTATTTAGGGCAGACGACGGCCGTGTTAACGCGGTGTTAGCAAAACGGGCTTAACGGTCGACCGGGCACGGTGGACTGGGGGGGGGGCGTGATAAACTGTAAGGCTTCCTTTGGGGGGAGGGGTGGGCGGTAATTTGGCTTTGGCGCTCAACGCTCGTAAGCACATAGGGCTCATCACTGCAGTCGCCGTGGCGGAGGGGGAGGAAGGGTGGCTGTTGAAAAGCCATATGTCCCGGCGTTTGGGTGCTGACGGTCGCCACCCTTATCTGCGATAACCATAGTTGTCGCCTTTAATCTGGCTCAACTTTTGCTCATCTGCAGGGGTAACGGTTGCTGCTGCATTATTGACGTCTGCGCCTTCGTCCGGTCCGAGTTTCGGTGCGGCTACTTGCGTGCCCGATGTAGGTTCTCCCACGTTTGGAGTGAAGTTCGGCCCAACTTCGTGCTTGCTCTATCGTCCGTTGAACAGCATCCGTAGGGCTTGGTAGGCTGCAGGAACTTGCCTCCATAAGCCGTGTCTCGATGGTTTCGAGGGCTCTGCGGTCATTTCTTCGACCCAGGATTTGGGCATTCGGGAGGTGAAACGTGTGGCCAAAGTCTTTGTAATGTTCCGCCACCAGAGGCAATGAATACATCCTCTTCACTGCCCTCATGTGTTCTCTAGCGCGGGTCTGTAGTCGTATACCGGCCTCTCTGATCTAGTTAAATTCGCAGGAGTTACGCTGGATCAGGCAGAGGAAATTTGTCGTTTGACCTCGTAAGAGGGAGCCGCAGGTCTCAGGTCTCGACCTCTAATTGTTAACTCCGGTCGATGCTCAATGACCTTGTGGGGCGGGAAGCGGTCTCAGAGACGCTGTAAATTTATGAAAGCGCTCGCCAAACTTTTAGTTGTTTGGTCCCTAGACTTCGGCTGGACCTAGACTGTCTGCTGCATTCGATGAAGTTGTGGGGATACCCGCTGTACATTTATAGACATAGGAGCAAGCGGAGTCCAGCTCTTTTGTCATCCAGCTCACTGCGCTGTGTGTCCGTTAGTGGCAATGCGTGCCAGACGTTTCCTGCCGTTGCAATTGATATTACGGTCTCACTATTTGGCTTCTGATGGTGGAATCCGGTTTGTGTGCAACCCTAACTCCAAGTGCTGTGAGAAGGCGGCGGACGTAAAGGAGCGCCCCCAAAGATCTGAGAATGGTGTTTTTGGTCTCTCGTCTCGACTTTGCTTGCACCGGTTGGCAAAATAACGCAAGTAGACAGCTGCCCTAGGCACCTGTCGAACTTATGCTCATTCAGAAACTGTTTCCTTCTATTCAAAACAGGGCGCCTCCATACGTAACTGTGTTTAATAATAATATTATTGAATGCCAGTATGCTGACATTGTCAAAGTCAATGTACTTTATGGAGCGAGCTAGCCATGAAAACAACACCGATGAATTTATGTATGTACTAGTGCCTTCGGGTAATTGTGGTTATTTAGAAGAAAAACTACAGCCCTTAGTGCAGAAGGGGAAATGTTGGCACCAGTGCAGTGGATGTCTTCAATATCCAGGTGGCCGAATAATTTACGTGCTAGGTTGCGGGCTGCAGAATCAGCACTTTTTTCCTCAAAATGAGACCTTCAGCCTGAGGTTCAGTTTGTCAGTTGGCTACTCCATATAAATACACACTGCACTGACTGCGTGGTCCGAGTTAGCTCGTCACCTGTAAACCTTCCAGGCCGTGGTTTTTCAGCGCACTAGATTGCTTACAGTGAGGAAAATGCGCTGAGCCATCGACCTCACTCTCTGATCCCATTCCCAGGCCCCAGCCACTGCCCGAGCCGATCAGTTAACTAGTGTGGGGAACGGGTGAAGCAGCTGACCAACCTAATGAGCTCTTCTGCGGGTACCACATACACGAAATGGATCTCAAAAATAAGTACCAGGATTTCACACAAAAGGAGATGAACGGCTGTCATCTCACATGGGTGAGTGCCCGAGTTCAAGTTAAGAAGGAGTCGTTACAGCTGACCCTCAGACCACCAGTCGCCCACTCCATGCAAACGCACGTTTGGCTGACTGCGAGGTCTACGTGTAATCGTCAGTTGGAAACCTTCCAAGACAGGGGAGCTTAACGTACCGTGAGTGTCTCAGGTTGTAATCACATATGTAGCAGAGGAGCCACATGAAGAAATAACCGAGGATCCTTCTCCCCTCTCGCGCAAGGGATGCCGTTCGCAAAAATGTGCTGTATGGTGTTGCGCGTGGTCGTGTGTGTCGGGGCTCCGCCCCCTAAACGGACCACGTGATAGATGCGTTGGACCAACACGGGGGCCACATTAGGGCACGGCAGGCGTTATTCGGGTTGCGCTCCCATAACAAATGCCGAACATGGAGGTGTGGTGACACGCATAGGGGCGGCTAGGACTTAGGGGACCCAGCCGCGCCAGCCACCTGCGTCTTCTCCCGCCTCAGGTCTTTTTGACTCTGTTATGACACCGGCTTCAGGTGGGGGAGGAGGAGAGAGTGCGGTAGATGCAGCGCAAGGCTACTATCACTTAAAACTAATTCACGCGCAAGTCACCGTCCCTGCTTCACTTTCCCATGGAGCATACGGTGGACATCGTCGGACTACGACGGTCGAAATGTCGTGGCTAATGAGGAAAGACTATTGATGTGGTCAAGCCTGAGCTGATTTATTGCAGGATTTCGTGAAGGCCAAATAAGCCCCGGCGATGAGTGAGTGTGCGTGGACAGTGTGGACTGTAGAGGCGGACGCGGCGACTGTATGTCCGGGCTCCAGGCACTGGTTCAACAGTCTCCGTGCGATGGCTTTGCAAGTGACCGACGAGGCCGATGAGTGAGGTGAAAGTGCAATGGCCGTGTAGACAGGATAGGTCACCAGGTCCTGAACCGGCGGGGCTGTTGCTGCTGTTACTGGTGGTCGAGCTGCTGGGAAGGCTGAGGATGGGAATTTTGATGGGTGTGGAAGATGTGTTAGATGTTTAGACATCGTGTCGGACTCCGCAGTCATGGAAGCACATGTTGCTGGACAGACTCATGCGATGACTGAATACGCGAGGGCAGTGGGGACAGTGGAGGCGGGGGCGGGGAATGTAAGTTACTGCTCCAGACACTGGTTCGTTGTCCATTTTGATGCTGCGGGAAGGCGTGTTGCCTATGTAGGCGAATTTGTCCATGGCTTGCAGTTGGGTGCCGTTGACGTTGAAGTGGAGAGCGTTGTAGGCAGTGTTGGGTGGTGGTTGTTGCACGACCACCGTTTTGTCCGTATTACTGGTCAGTCCAAAGTTGGTGCTGCCGGTGGCGGAGAGGTCCACCGTCACGGTGTTGGAGCCCAGTCGTCCGCAGAGAGTGAATCGTGAACTGTGGTTGTAGAAACATGGGTTTGGGCGTGCGTTTGCTGGCAATTGAAAAGATACCCGTCAGTCTTTGAAGCTATCAGCATGGAAGAGGGTGAGAGCAAGTACGAAACCCTGGTTCTTTCCATTGGTCATAGCGAATGCTCCGGAGACTGGTCCGTTGTCAGCGACGCGCATAATTATCCTGGAACTGACGCACCATGAGCGTGAATCGCTCAGAACAGCCAACGTTCTGCAGGATTTTTAACAGTTCATCACGATTCGCTATGTCAAAAGCATTCTTCAGATCCACTATGGTAGTGAAGGGGTGGATTCACATTCCCTGGAACTTCTCTTGCAACTGACGGGTGGCGAAGATAACGTCACTGGTACTGTGGTGACGTCGAACGCTACACTGACTTTTTGGGCGCATTTGGCCATTGAGATGGTTGGGGAGAAGAAGAAGAAAGAAGATAAAGGCGACAAGCGAAACTTTTCCCAGCGGCGTTTACAAGCAATATACCTCTGCGTTACCACAGAGTTGTTGGCTCCCTTTGCCCTTGTAGAGATGGACGATTATGGTCTCCTTTAAAAGTCTGAGGGACTTGTCCTTGACACCAAATCTCCTTGAAGAGCTCTGTGAGATAATCAATCAGTCGCTGGCTGCCGTGCTTGTAGATTTCAGCTGGGATTTAGTCGGAGCCTGGTGCCCTAATAATTGGAATGGGAAAGTCCGTAAGACCTACGAATTGAAGTACGGATTGATCAAACCATTTCAAGCAGATGTAAACTGCCGAAATGGGTGATGTTTACGAATGGCCGAAAACGAAACCCTTTGGAATAAGCAAACTGAGGTCGTCATAAAGTGGTTTCTTCATGGTAACTTTCTCATGAAATGTCATCCGAAATTAAGAAATGTGTTTTGGATTCAAACAAAGTACTTAAGCAGGCTTTTAATATTGATCACCCTGCAGCCTATTATTGAAATATTTCCGTCACGTTGTGATGCCGACTTTGGAACGAACTAATTTTTAATCACTTGCAAAAATGTTTCTCTGTAAAAATGGCTATTTAAGTAGTATGCATTTTTCTCAAGGATTTTGAATGGCTTTATAAATTCAATTATACAATATAGAAAACCTGTACAAAAATATTTTATACTTTAGTCGTTTTGTGGCAAAATATGCCTCCTTCTAATTTTATACTTGAAGAAATGGTATCTTTCATTGATAAAAAGGTGTCTCATTATGCGATTTTTTATTCAAAATACATCGTAGCTGTATATTTTTTAATTTTGTGTATAAAAGCCATGACAGCATCAATATCCACTGAAACATTTTATGAGATCTACGTGGCCTGTTCCTCATGGCACATAGAACTATGTGATTTTCCTTAAGCAGAATGAATATATCATGTAGGCTGGACACTATGAATTAAAATGTAAAGGCCGGTAGACTTTAAAAGGCAATTAAGAAATATTTTTTTAAACTGAAAGATATCATTTATTCAAGTATGATATTCGAAGGAGTCGTACTTTGCTGCCAAATGATTACAAGAAAGAATATTTTTGTACATGTTTTCTATATAGTACAATTGAAGTTATAAGGCCATCGAGAATCAATGAGAAAAATGCCTGCTATTTAAGTAGCCATTTTCACAAAGTATAATTTTTGCAGGTGATCAGATGCCAACTCCATTACCAGGCATCTTGACCTTCCAGATGGTGAACTTGGGGCTACCGGAGAGCGAACAAGCACCTAGCGGTTCTTAGTCAGAAACGTACATTGGCCTCAGTGTGACTTCTGCTTTCTCACAATTGAACTAACTTACCCGGTGATGAAAAAGAGCTGCTGGACCAAACATCGACAGATGCTCAAGCACCTCCCCCCCCCTCCATCAGTGACTCATACTGCACGCAGCTGGACTACTCACCAAAGTGTCGAGGCAGCGAAAAACAAAAATGGATCAACCGGAGGCTGACACACAGGCCATAGCACGCCACTTCCGGTTCTAGTCGGTTATCTGCAGTTTCTTTCCCAATGGTGAGCCGACCAAGCCCCCCGAAACGTCAGCATAGAGATAAAAGTGTTGCAGTGAGTCCGCTCTATTTTCAGATCAGAACGAGACTCGTTCGAAATTCGGAATCACAACGTGACTGAAATATCTTGCGATAAGACTGCATGGTAATCAATATTACAAACCCTGCTTAAGTAATTTGTTTGAATCCAAAACGCATTTCAGAATTTTCGGATGACATTTAATCAGATAGGTAATCTAATTTATTTTGCGAGGACTCCATTGGGAGGCTTCTGTTCACTATTAACCCTGAGCTATTAAGACGGCGCATTTATCCACCCAAATAATCTTCCTGCCTCTATCATTAACAAGCACACGAACGCCACAGAGTGAAAATGAAATCGACTCAACCAATCTTCACTAAACGTGGTCACCTGAGATACTGCGGTTTTTATGGTCAGCTGAACGAAAGATAATAGCACTTGTGGTTCTGACAGAAACCGAAGGAACTTTTGTGTCACAGACTGTTTCTTTTTAGTGTGTTAAAATGTCTGTAAACGTCTACACACTGTTGATTCCTCATCCATCTCAGGCTGCCACCTCCTGGTGTATTTTTTTCGTTCCACTTGACTAGCATCAATAGCCAAAGGATAATAATTGTATTTGTCAATTTATGGGCCCGTGTATATTCTATACGCGCCTAGCGCATATTTAACGCCTTCCTAGGCCAAACCCTCAAGTATCAAAAATCTGCTGCCTCCTACCCTACACACCAATAACACCGGCGAGAAGAAGGGCATTGCATACCCCGTGGCTCAATGCACCTTCTAACCACTTTCTTGACGATACTAATTTGACCCATGTATATGTAAGTACAGTAATCACGTAAGAAATCACGGCTTTTGAAATTGAGCCGCCATCTTTTCTGCTCTCCATTCGCATGTGAATCCTCTTATTTGTACGTCGATTGGCCTAGTTCACCCATTATATACTGTATTGTAACCCTATTTTTTTTATTCGAACAACAAAAATTAGGTCATCAGTGTACGACGCTGGCACCATTTTTAAGGAAAGTCCAAATTGATCGATATTTTGAGACGCATTCAAGGACGATTCTTCACGGTGAATGGGGGACCATTTTCGCTAAAGCTTTTGGAATGTAACTTTCAAAATAAAGCGCAGCTCTCTCTCTCTCTCTCAAGAACGTAAGACCAGCCTCTTATCAATAGCGTTAATGTCGTCTCTTATTTGAAGGCTTTTGAATAAGGGGTAGAATGAAGAGTTGCCGGAGGCACACTGAAGGCAGCCATTAAGGCAGATTTTGATGCTTGTCGGCTAAAAATGACGACAAGTACGCAAGGGCAACTGGAAAACATTTCAATCAGGGTAGTCGAATACGAACAAGACTGGATTTTACACAAGTCAATGATATTGTCATGAGTGGAACTGGCCTATTAGTTTATCTGTAAATAACCTGGTCCTTAAAACATAAAAAATTATTTAAGAAAGTAGAACAGAATAAATTGCAACTGAGAATCCTATACTAATATAGTACTCTATAGAAGTATTTAAGCTTACGTGTTGGGTAAAGAACGGTTACAGAACAGGAAGGCGGAGACGTCGGCTAGGCCTATGTGTTCTCACCGGGGGTAGCCGAAGTGCACCACTGGCTAAAGTAAACCGGGTTTTGATAGTTCCAGGGACTGCATGCCAACAAATTTGAAGAAACGCTTGACATGTTCCGCTAACTAATTGTTGACGATCAGTGGATATCGTTAATCTTTGCAAATGCCATGAACATCAGATGAAAAGCAACTGTTTGAATTAATGTAACCGGAAACCGCTGCTAGGTAAAGTGTACGCGTAGGAGAATGACGTCTTACGTATAGTTGATAAATCTTACGAGTAACTCGGTTGATTCAGAAAAAAATCAGATTTCAGAAATAAGCAGGTTCAGTGTCGGATCAGAGCCAAAAAGGTCAATTAGAGAACGGTCTGACTGTTATAAAGGGCTTCTCTAAGCTCATGTACTTAAATCCTTATCTGCGGTAGGCAATGTATCTCACTATAGACAGCAAATCGTCTTGGTATCTAAGGGAACCTGGGACGACAGAAAAAGATATCGATAAGGCGAATCATCATCATTTAAAAATTACGGTATACTATAAAGGCGCAAACCTGTTGTGTTGGCTCACTCAGTAGGTGGGGATTGGCCATTTGGTAATGTCTAGACCAATAGAATCGTGAAATAGGTAAGTCCCACGAATACCCACAGGGAAGAAGTCCATAACCACATATAAAACAAATTTGAAGCACCTAGGTGTTGCGAGAACGGTAACTAATAACATGCTGATCTCCGGTTAGCCAAATAAAGGTACTAGTATACAAAAAAGCGTAAGTCAACCATGAAAAAGAGCAGTCGAAGTGGAACGAGTGATATTGAAGATGACAATGGAGAGCTGCACAATAATTTAAGAAAGGTGGTAGCGTAAAGGTAATGCGAATTTGCGCAGACTCTACTCGTTCGCTGGGCCAACAGCTGGACGTTCTAAACAAAGCTGCATCTCAATGGTACTTGCAGGTGGAAGCCTATGATTAATGTTCTTCGAATATGTGGGAAAACAGATGGGCACCGTGGATGAACTATTTTCGGCTACTTGAACGATAGAATTAGCAGAAAGGGACTTGACGACAGAGTTCTAGGACCGAAACCATTATAAGTCGGTGATGACAGTTATAGGCTCCTTTATAGAAATGAAGTCTTTCTGAGCGCATCACTTTTAGGTGGAGTGCTGAGCAAGGATTTTCTTTAATTCTTGTGCTGAGTGGTGGTTAACGATATGGCTTTTACAATGGAAGGCCCTTGTGATGTGGGCTAGGTGGCGTCCGAATTTTTAAATTTCATTTGAACATCGCAAGCCACAAGTACAGCCCCTATGGCGAACGCCCGTGCATTTGTTACCCTATCAATCCTAACATCTAATCTCATTTAAAACGTCAAAAATATGCCTGGAGGAGGCCTTTATACTGATAACTAGTGTTAGTTTGACTCGGTTTGAAAGGCATCTTCAGGAAAAATTGAACCTGGATACTCTAAGGAGTAAACAATTTCACTAACAATTGCGCTCTGGAACCCCTAGAAATAATGTGGGATTTAGAAAAATTGCTCCGATGTCGGGACCACTTGTTCACTCGTTTGAGTTCTCGACCTCCTACGCGCGTCCGTCGCCAGGCCTGATGGCTCCAGCAGAATAGGTGATTGTTATAAGACCATTTTACCTATTATGCGCTGGCCTCTTTGCAGGACTTACTATGCGTTTCGTGGTTAAAGTGGCTTTGTAAGTAAAAATCAAAATGTAAATTCATTTCTATGAACCATACCGACTTTGTGAAGAGAAACTGAGTGTTCCAAAGTGTCGATCGCATCCTCGGAAAGATTTAAAGGTTCAATTTCGCAGCCGCAAGCTGGCTCCACAATAACTGGTGAGGTGATAAAATTATGGAACACTCATCAGAGATTTTTCAATGAGCAAAATGGCAAGTCAATAGTTTTAACACTGACCGCTACTTAGCCTTTTTTAAATAATTATCTCCGTTTTACTTCTATTATTACCCGGCACAATGGACTTTCATACGCATCCTGAGGCTCAGATCAATAAACAAATCCCCGAGGTTAACCTGTTTCTTTCTGTCCTAGTGCACCATAATACTCGGAGTTGAACATGAACTCCTATTAGGGCCAGAGACGTTTACCAATTAGTCAAGTGTCGGCTAAGTTGAAGACACTGGAAAGTTGGGATGTACAAGGGACCTTTGAGCCCGTTGACGTCCATGCCGTATAACCTAGAACATGCGCTTAATCCTTCATAACAGCGAAAACTACAGCCTTCTCCCGCAGCGATTCCTCACAACTAACAATCACTCTGTTGAAAATTTATAATCTTAGAATGGTGTCTAAAAGTAAATAAATATAGCAAAAAACGTCCAACATAAAGAGAAAAATGAGCTCTTTCATTTTCGGATGCAAATTTATCATTTGTTTTCTGGGAAGTAAAAAAACAGTTGAACTTCTCCATGTTAATGTTAACTTAACCTTGGATAAAGGTAAAGCACACGCGTATTTGACAGCGAAATATCTAATTAAAGCGCTTTAAGAGATAACTTTTTTAACAACATTTTTAATTGCTATGTGTAAATTAATTGCAGGATTGTGTTGTGGACATTATCTTCGCAGCAACGAGTTTTCGTGTTTCGGTGAGTCTATAAATATTACCCAAACGGCCATCTGCAGTAGAAATAATGTCCAAAAACTCATGACTTCGGTAGGTTCTTATATGAAATATCTTGCTTTCAAGGTTTTGATAAACAAATAAAACAGAAGCTACATTGATGGCAATGAACTGAAAATATTGAAAATTGAAAAGTATTCACCAGTATTCCAAGGATGATCTGAAACTCATCTTAATCAACAACCGAAATATTTATAAGGGAATTTGAGAAAAGGAAAGTCCTCTTAATATACACAAAATGGAAGGTTTAAAATTGCACCTGACAGCTCCATTTACCTTTATTAGTCAGTGACCGGCCTGTCAACATGTGAGCTTATGAAATATGTTATTCCTGTGACATCCCTACTGGTGTGATCAAGCGAAAATCTGTTTGACCTAGTCAGATGCCTCTCAAGCAATATAGAAACGGAAGTAAAATGAACCCATTCCCGCGAAACCGTGTTGGTATATAGCTTCGAAGGTTAAGCTGTTTGTTAACGGCCATACTTTACACTCCCTTAATCTGGAAGAATATGCCTACGCAAAATTCACTAACAGACTATTTTTAAACGTAATTCCACTAGTGCTGCTTTATTCACTCCAGTTTCTGTATTATCAGGCTTCCTGTTCATTTACAACAACAGTTTACTTAGTTAAATGGATTTTTATTGTTACCGGAACTTTCGACTTTTCTGCAACGATGAGTATTTCTAAGCAATATAATATAAATTTATAAACCGCAATACGCCTTCTTTTATGAACGGCGATTTCTCTACTGTTTAAAGACTCTAGGGGCAGCAGTGTTTTCTAATTTGAAGAAATAGGCATTTTCTTGTGAAATTCATTAGATTAAAGGAACTAGGGAATCTACTTCAAGTAGCTGGAACGTGAATAAAATAACCAAATAAGTTTTTATACAGAATGGTGCTGCGAGCACCACGTCATGGAAACTTGAACTTCATTACCTACAGTAGATTTCCCACCTAGTGAAATGTCAACTGAAATTCTGAAATGTGTTTTCCATTCAAACAATATACTTACTTAGAGTTGTCGTATTAATGATCGTGTGACCTAATTTCAAGAAATTTCAGTCAGGGTCGGAAGTCGGCTTTTGAAAGAGCTTCCTTCTGACCACCCGCAAAAAGTAACCATTGTAAAAATGCGCACAAAAATATTATTCCATGTACTCGTTTGATAGAAAATTATGTCCCCGTCAAAATATACACTTGAAGAAAGGGTAGATTTCGGTTTTAAAAATGTTTCTAATTATGAGATTTTAAAGACCTTGAAATGCACATAAATAATACCTCATATCCATCAATTTATTAACTTTACTTAAAATATATACAACATTATACAAATCCATTATAATATTTTATGAGAACTGTGTGATAACTTCTTCTTACCGTACAGAAATTTGTGATATTTCTTTGCACAGAATGTATACAGCATGTAATTTTGATACCCTGAATTCACGTTAACGGCCGGTAGGGTTCAAAGTTATTCAACAATACAGAATCTTTTTAAAAACTGAAAGACACCCTTTCTTCGTGTACAGGATTTGGAGAAGACGTTATTTTCTATCAAATGAGTAAACGAAAGAATATTTGTGTGCTTGTTTTCTATAAAATATATTTGAAATATTGACAGATTAACGTCGATTTCGACGATGTCCACCGTATGCTCCACGGAAGGATGGTGCAGGGACGGTGACTTGCGCGTGAATTAGTTTTAAGCGATAGTAGCCTTGCGTCACAGCTACCGAACTCTCTCCTCCTCCCTCACCTGAGCTCGGTCTCATGACACAGTCAAGAAGACCGGAGATGGGAGAGGGCGCAGGTAGCTGGCGCAGCTGGAGCCGCCCCTGGGTGTACCACCACACCTGACTCGGATCCCACGGAGTGGGAGTGCCATAAAGGCCACATCAAGAAGGAGCCATTGCAGCCTGACTCTCAGTTGACCAGTCAGCAACTCCCCACAAAACACACATTGGGCTGACAACGCGGTCCGAATTATCCCGTCAGTTAGCATCCTTCCAAGCCACGGCTTTTAGCGCACCGTGATAGTTTCAAGTGTGTTAGATTGTTTATAGTGAGGAAAATTTGCTGAGCTGTTGAACTCACTCTCTTCCCCACCCCCTCAATCAGACCAGCATCCGAGCCAGTCAGTTGCCTGATGTGGGAGTGGGCGCATTGGCTGAGGGGTCGGTGTACCCGTCTTCGCGCGCCACAGCAAGACCAGGCCCCCACAACGCATACACCAGGATTTACTTACTCAGGGGATATGGAAGAACCATTGCCGTCTGACTCCCAGTCCACTGGTCAGGCACTCGACACACACTGCACATACACTGGGCCGCTGTTATGGATGCGCATATGACCGAATAGGCCTATGCGATGAGTGAATGCGCGAGGACAGTGAGGGCAGTGGAGGCGATGACCTCTGCTGTGTGATGGTGCTCCAGGCACTGGTTCACCAGTCTCTGTACGATGTATTCGCAAGTGACCGACCAGGCCGATTCGTGAGGTGAATGTGCGGTCGAATTGAGGACAGTTTAGGGGAGAGTCTTCATCGCTGACCGTGGTGATGGTGGTGGTAGTGAAAGCGGTGCTGGTTGTGGTGGTGGAGGTAACAGGCTATGAGTAGAGGGATGTGGTCTCAAAGATGGTGGGAGTAATGGAATTGATGCCAGGAGTGAGGGTGGGGGCATCTGAAGGAGGGTTGGCAGAATTTGACACAGAAATCGGAATTGTCGGATTGTTGGTGCATTGCGTCCGAAGATGTCCAACCAGGCCGATTCGCGCGCGGAAGATGCGTTGACAGCGCGGGCATGTTGGCAGGGCCTGGGCATTGGCGGTGTTGGTCCAGGGGCGCTGGTGCCTTTCGTGCCGCTCTTTTGGCCTTGGCGACGGCGATCGTGTTGGCCTCATAGATTGCTGAACCAGTCTTCACGGATCGTCTCCATGCCATTCTATCCTTGGCGAGATCCTCCAAGGTCGCCGGGTTGATTTGCAGTTGCTTCAGCGATTTCTTCAGTTTCATTGTAGCGTCGTTTTTGACCTCCCTGTCGGCGAGAACCCGTAGCGACATCACCGTAGAAAAAGCGTTTTGGTAGCCGCTCGTCGTCCATTCATACTAGGTTGCCACTCCATCGCAGTTGCACTTGCATCAGCATGGCGTGGATTCTGAGGATTCCGGTCCGCTCCAGGACTTCCGTTTCCGGGATCCTGTCTTGCCATCTCAGCTTCAGTATCCTCTGGAGGCAGCTGGGATGAAAGTGATTCAGCTTCCTGGCTTGGTTCGAATAGACGGTCTAGGTCTCCACTCCGTAAAGGAGTGTCGTCAAGACGACGGCCTTGTACATCTTCAAGTTGGTGTTCAGGTGAATACCGTGGCGATTCCACACGGAAGCATGCAGCCGATCCTGAAGAACCTGACTACCTTTGCGCCAGATCTCCTGGGCAGACCTCGTCATCGAGTTCTGCGTCAGTTGCGTGCCCACCGTGCTTCCTAGACTTCAGTGGGAAGGTTTCGGATCCCTGGTAGTTGACCGCTGGAAATCTGCTGCACGGCCCGATGGTATTCACGCTGGGTGGCAGGCTGTGCATGATCAGCCGTTTTGGCTGTCCACTGAGTTTGTCAATCGAGCATCGGCGTAGCCTGGCGGAGATGTCCATACTCACTTCTGCATGTCCTCTTCCGTCACGGTGTTAAGGGCGCAGTCGTCACGATAGCAGCAAGTCATTGCAATGTCGACAGCATTGGTACGCGCGTTGAAACCGCATACGCCGACTGTTGAGAAGGTGCTGTTAGTTCTGTAGGTGATGCGGATCCCAGGCTGCTCATCACGGTAAGCATCCATCAGCATAGCCGAGAACATGAGACTGAACAGGGTGGGAGCCAATACGCAGCCCTGCTTCACTCCGTTGGTCACTGCGAATGCTTCGGATACCTAGCCGATGTCAGTGACGCACACCGTCATCCCGTCATAAAGCTGACGCACTATGTGCCTGAACCGCTCAGGACAGGCGAATTTCTCCATAACTTTTCACAGTTCGTCGCGATTCACCGTATCAACGGCTTTCGTTAGATCCACAAAGGTAGTGTATAGGTGAATTTGCATCTCCTGGCACTTATCTTGTAGCTGGCGGGTGGCAAAGATAATGTTGGATGTTCCGCGGTATTGGTGGACGCCACATTGGCTTTCCGGGGGCAGGCCCTGCTCTAGGTGACCGTTCAGACGATTAAGAAGGATACGGGCGAAGATCTTCCTGGTGATGTTGAGCAACAAGATGCCTCTGTGATTATCACAGAGTTGCCGGTTCCCCTTCCGTTTGTAAAGATTGCCGATGGTTGCGTCTTTGAAATCCTGAGGAACTTGTCCTTGGCGCCACATCTCCTGGAAGATTGTTGTGAGTTCTGCCATCAGCCGGGGCCCACCGTGCTCTTAGACTTCCGATGGGATTGCGTCGGATCCCAGTGCTTTACCGCTGGAAATCTGCTGCACGGCCCGGATGGTTTCTGGTAGGGAAGGCGGCAGATTCAGGTCATTGTTCGGGTCCACTTGAGGGAGCCTGTCAATGGCAGCATCGGAGATGGCTGATGAGCAAGTAAGGACACTTCTGAAGTTCTCGGCCCAGGTCACATGCGCATACATGATAGCAGAATTCATTGCAATGTCGACAGCATTGGTACCCTAAGCATACCATCCATTCCTGCCATTTCACCACCACTGCCACTAACACTACCACGGATGACAATCACCCAGCCTCGGCCCAGCCCTTCAGAATTTGCGATTTCTCTGTCAGTAGTGTTGCGCCGTCAGAGCTGAGCAGCGGTGCGTTCCCCTAGATACACGGGCCGTAGAGTGCCTTGATGGCTTTGAAAAAGTTTTTCATTTCATTGCGGTTCGCATACCCCTGGATTTCCTCAGCCTTTCGGATCATCCAGGCATCGTGCATCTCCCGCAGCCGTTGCTGTACAAGGCGCCGGCATCTGAAGAAGGCTGCTTTGGTAGCGTCAGTCCGAAGGTCCATGTAGGCTTTGTGCAGTCGATTGTTCTCCGCGAGTAAGTTGCTGATGTCGGCGTCATTGTCGTCAAACCAGTCCTTGTGTTGGCGGCGTGCGCGTCCGAGGACTTCGAGGGCGGTGGACTGAATGACATTTCGCAGTTGACACCATCGTATCTCCACGGTAGCATTATCATCTGGAGCATGCAGGTCCTCCAGTTTCTCGGTTATTTGGTTGCTGAAGTCAAAACAATGAGCAGGCAGATTTAACACAAGAGTATTTAACTTACGTGGTGGTCGCTTACCTTGGGGCCTTCATCGGGGTTGCAGTCGGAACCTCATCTGGGAGATAACGAGGTGGTGATCTGTTCAACCATCGGCATCGTGGATTGCCTTGGTTACCAGAACGTCCTGTCAATCTCGCCTCCGGACGAGAACATAGTCCAGCATATGCCAGCGCCACGACCGAGGGTGCATCCACGTGGCCTTCTCCCGCGTCGGAAGGCGGAAGAAGGTGTAGGTCAGCAGGAGACGGTGTTCCGCACACGTGCACAGTAGAAGAAGGCCGTTATCGTTACAGCTACCGATACCGTGGGGACCCAGCACTCCCTGCCAGACAGCGTGGTCCGTACCGATGCGGGCGTTCAAGTTACCAAGGACAATTAACTTTTCCTTTTCGGCACAGTCGCCAAGAGGGAGTGTAGGTCCTCGTAGAATTCGTCTTTCGCCGCATTAGAACTCGTCATTGGGGAGCGTAGGCTCTGATGATGGTGGCGAACTGGTCTCCCCGTAGAGGCAGGTGGAGGCTCATCAGGCGATCATTGATACTCTGTGGCAGACAGGGCAGACGTCCCACGATGTCGTTCCGGATGGCAAAGGCAACACCAGCGTCGCGTCGCTCTGCCTTTGCCTGGCCACTCCAGAAGAAGGTGTAGCCGTCACCCACCTCCTCCAGCTGACCTTGCTCAAAGAATCGGGTCTGGCTGAGAGCAGCAATATCCACCTTGTAGCGCGCCAGTTCCCAAGCGACTAGCGCCATCCTCCGTTCCGGCCGGTTGCTCCAAGGATTGTCTAAAAGGGAACGAACATTCCAGGCTTCTAGTGTGAGTAGACTCACCCAAGCAGCCTGTAGGGTATGGCGAGGGGGATTGGGACGGGGGTTATTGTTGTTTGTTTGAGTTTTACGACCGCATATTTTGCGATTTGTGAGCCGTGGCCGGCTGCAGAAGACGTGATAACCAACATTTTTTTCGGTCACCTTTTCTAGCCCCTTCCTCCGCGAGGAGGCAAGTAGTGCTGTTCCTTAATAGGGCTGCTCGGACATCCCAGACAGCTGCCGAACTCCACTATGGGTCATGGTTTTCTTTTAGTGGGAGAACGACCCGAGTTAGTCTGGGCCGCTTACGGGGTTGCTGTCGCCCCCACAGAAAGGACTTTTTGAGAGGGGGAGGCGGGAATTTCGGGAGTGAGACATACCGGGTGTGGAGGCACACACAACACCGGAGACCCTCACCTGGTTTAGCACGCCGGTTGTGACGGTTGCCCGGGGTGTGGCCGCTGGGAAGAACCCAATTTCGGGGAGCCACAGTTGAGTGTTGGTACTAGTTAGAGGCGGCCATAGGAGCATTCACCAGCTGCACGAGACAAATGGAGCAACAAAATGCACTCTGTGTGGTGCTACCCCTAACTATTACCCATACAGCCCATTTGAAATATTAAGAGCATTTAAAATTACGGAGAAAATTGCATACTCATTAGCAGCCATTTTTTACAGAGTACACATTTGCAGGTGGTCAGAACATGCTCTTTTGGAAGCCGGCAGCCTTCTGCGGCTGAAATATTTTGTGATTAGACTGCAAGATAATCGATATGACAACCCTACTCACGTAATCTGTTTGAATCCAAAACACATTTCAGATTTTCGGATGACATTTCATGAGATAAGGACATGAAGTCACCTTTAGTGCTGCGTTAAATGCAACATAAAAAATAGTTTCCTGTCTTCTAAGAAAAAGTGTTGTAGTGAATAAAAGTGTTGTAGTGAATAAAATATTTAGACCATTTTTAAAGTTTTTAACAGCTAAAAGATACCGTATCTTCAAGTAAAAAAATTTGAAGGCGTAATTTTCTACCAAATTGGTAGGGCAAAGAATATTTTTGCGTGTAAAATGGCTACTTAATTAATGGGCATTTTGCTTATCACGTAATCTGTTTGAATCCAAAACAAATTTCAGATTTTCAGATGACATTTCATGAGATAAGGACATGAAGTCACCTTTAGTGCTGCGTTAAATGCAACATAAAAAATAGTTTCCTGTCTTCTAAGAAAAAATGTTGTAGTGAATAATTTTCAGAGGTGATTTGATAGTAAGGTTTTTGGGTCAGTCCATATAAAAAAATTATGAACTCTAGTGAAACAGTGTATCTAACATATTGTTCCATGTTACTTATCCCCAGAGTGAGTTTAAGTTTCTTAAAGGACTTCCTTCCTATGTGCTGCATTTCGCACCTAAAGAATCTTTATCCAATGCTAGTAGCCGGCGTTTTAGTCGTTCAGCCAAACTGTTGCAGTTGTTACGACAATTTATTCAGTAGGATTGGTGTTTCATGAAATGTTAACCGAAATTTTGGAATGATTTTTTTATCCGGAATATTATTTACATAGGGTTTTAATCTTAATTATTATGAAGCCTAATCCCCAAAATATTTCAGTCACCTCCGGCTGCAGGCTTTTGAACGAGCTTCTTTCGAACCACCTGCAAAAAAATAACTTTGAAAATGGCTACTTAATTAATGGGCATTTTGCTTATCAATTTTCAATGCAGTTTTAAATTGAAACGCATGTTTTAGAAAACATGCATGAAAATATTCTTTGTCGTACATATTTGGTAGCAACTTAAATCTTTTGAAAATATTATTCTCAAACGAAGGGTTGTTGTTGATGAACACTCACCGATCGCTAAAGGGACGCACTCGTCCGTGCTGCCTTGGGGATCACTCTCGAGCCCTGCTAACAACCGTACAGCGCCAAGTAGTAGAAAAGGCAGGTGAAAAATGCCGATAAAGACAAGGCAGACTGGAACAGCAAGTTCCGGCTCATTAACAGTCATCAGCCAGTCATACCAACCCCAGGCATTGCGCTACCCGAGGTTCGAACCCGCCACCAGTTGATCAGAAGCTCAACGCTCTTACTATTGGTCCACGGGATTGATGTCTTGCCAGTTTAGATCTGCAATATTGAAATTCATCGATGAACGCTCCCCAATCGCTAAAAGAGCTCATTCGTGTTGTTCTAATCGTGATATTTTAATGACCTTGAAATATCTGGATATCTCATAGTTGACATGATATTTCCATTCCCAAAACATCGTCTTCGTACATTTAGTAATATAGCTTGTAAAATATACTGAATGTTTCATATTCCTTGAAAAATCTTATGAGCACTCCGCGGCGTTTTCTTCATAACGTATAAAAAGTTTTGAGTTTCTTTAGAAGGAATATATACAAGGTGTAGTTTGGAAACTCTGAATGCAAGGTCAGGTTAAAAATATTCAGACCATTTTTAAAGTTTT
The DNA here is from genome assembly GCA_017591395.1 of Schistocephalus solidus. Taxonomy (NCBI): domain Eukaryota; kingdom Metazoa; phylum Platyhelminthes; class Cestoda; order Diphyllobothriidea; family Diphyllobothriidae; genus Schistocephalus; species Schistocephalus solidus. The sequence continues at coordinate 42,335 of WEDG01001166.1, read as the reverse complement.
TAACAGCTAAAAGGTACCGTATCTTCAAGTAAAAAAATTTGAAGGCGTAATTTTCTACCAAATTGGTAGGGCAAAGAATATTTTTGCGTATGTTTTCTATAAAATATATTTGAATGTATAAGAGCATTGAAATCAGTGATAACAATTTATTCTAATTGAGTAGGCCTTCGACAGAGTACGATTTTTGCAGGTGATCTGAAAAAGTTCGTCACTATGTCCGCATCCCGACGTGATTAAAATATCCTAAAATTAAGCTGCATGGTAATCAATATGACAACCCTGCTTAAGTAATTTGTTCCAATCGAAAAAAACTTCAGAATTTCGGTTAACGTTTCGTGCGATAGCCCATATACCGTACATTACTAATTCTGTATGTATGAAGCAAATTTAGGCACTGAATCCCTAGCATGACGTCAGTTGCACTGCTGAAATATTTAAAACTTAAACAGTTCATTGTGATTGTTCATAATATTATCATGGCCCCACCTTTCATTATTATACGTAAGAGCATTCCAAATTCCTGCTTCACTCAATGTACGAGGCTTGGAGCCATTCATAATGTCTTTATGCTTCCTTTCTATAACGTAAAAAATAAACGGATGTAACCCTAAGAATTCGGGAGGCTTTTGGATACTCTACGGGTTTTATCGATATAATTTACTTGTCAGGATAGATAAATTTACTTATTGTCTACTAAGTTACTAGGGCTCTGTTTTTATTCTTCTAAAAACATGTCTCTTTCAATGAACACCAGGAAATTTCTATTTAAGCTGCAGAATGCTTCTTACTCCAAAACCATCATACAAATATAAATCTTCTAAAATGCATACTCTTCTGATTTTTGGTGTTTATATGACAACTTTTTGAATGGAATTGGACCCCACTTACAGCTAAGAATGCTTTTTCGGCTGAGGGGCACTATATCACTCGGCGAGTTGTATGGAACCTGAATGGATTTGCGTCGGTTTGACGCTTTTCCAGCTCAAATCCTATGGGTCATTTTAAAGCACGGCACATTCTTCTCACCTGAAGTAATTTAAAAGTCGACCTTCTAGAGATATCTGCCCAAACAGGAAGACTGCGTAGCAGGGAAATTTAGGGTTATCATGTTTCTTCTATTAAGTAGACGCGAAAAATAACATTTGCGTGCCTTGAATGAGTGACTGCTGTTGGAGAGCGAGAGTTCATTTACAGTCAGGCTGACTCCATATTAGTCCTTAAAGGGGACTTGGTTAAAACTGACTCATGTGTCTGTTAATCCCACAGCATGAATGAAACCTCCGAAGAGGACTGCACCATCAATCGCTTAGTCAGATACTGTCTTAGACTTCACTTCATGCTGACTGAAATGCGAGCTGATATTTGTCATGGTTGGTCCTTGGCAGATTGTTTTGGCAGCGTGCCCTAGCAGCCAATTTTGACTGAAATATTGAGTGTCGTGGTAATTTTTATAAAACTGACTGTGCAAATATCACCATTTGAACACTGCAAGTACGAGAAAAGATGCCATTAAAAACTTGTAGAACTAGATCTGCGGAGCTTTATTCAGTACATGCTGAAGTTCGAAACCTAACCGACTACTGACAAATTACAATTGTCGAAATGTATAGGGAACTGCTCAAAACAGTAAAGCCTGTCGACCCAGAATCACCTTAATACAAGGAATACTTGCAAGATACGAGGCACTTTCCTCTACTGTAATGACGCATAAAGCTCAGGAATTGCATTTATTCTTAGTATTTAACTATTTCTAGCGATGGGGCGAGTTGCTATCTCGCTAGTTTTCGGAGCCGATTCTACTCTATGGAAAGTACTCGAGGTATTCTTCAAATTGCTTTTGAATTTTGACGATTTGACTCGGCTTGCTGTGCAATTTAGACATTGTAGTGTCCATCAAATCAGGGTTCAACTCAAACCATAACTTCGCGCACTCCTTTCGTCAAACTTAACTAAAATTTATTGGTAACTCGATGCAAGAAATGTAGGCCCAGTTTATCGGGACCTCTCAGTCCCTCTGAAGATGACAGAGCGTAAAAATACTTTTTTTGCCGAGAAATCTGCCCTGTGCTGCTCCTTCTTCAAAAAATGCGGTTTTGCATGAATAATTCAGTTTGTAGTCTCTAAAATAATGGAGGCTTTTACATTCAGTGAGTAAAGAGTGACCAACCACGTAGAGGTTTGCCCAACAGAAGCCACTTAAAAGATATTCCTCTGAATGCCTTCGTGGTTTAAAAGCTTCGTCCTAAAAATGCTTACAGAATCCCAAAACTGCCTTGCTTTTTAACTATATTTTTATTCGTCCGGCATAAGTTACTAGTGGTTTTTGGTGTAACACAATTCCTAGATCAGCCAAACAGTAAGTGTGGGGCTTCTAACGATTTTAGAAAGATGATAGAAACTTGGTCTAGCTCAACGGCTCAAACGTTTGCTGGTGTATTTTTGTTAAATTAACGCGTATTCTATTTGAACTTAGCATGGATGATTTAACTTGTTAGTTGGGGGCAAATGCACTCCATAGGGCAAGATCCTACCAACGTCCTCTCCAACATTATTATGTTAACCACAATAAAATCAACGAAATTCTATCTTGTAAGATATCCCTTATGCACGATATTTCATGAGTCCTAAAGAGCTGATTGTCATCTAGCTCTCGCGAGATCACTGAACGTACCAGTCAGGAATAGTCAAAGTACGTTGCAGTTTTTAAATTTATTTGGTTTTTCTAGGCACTAAAACTTACTTGAACACTTTATGTATTTGTAATTTTATATCAGAGCCTGGACATTACGGCAATAAATTCCTGGTCCTATTAATGTTAGAAATTCTGGCTAAGACACAACCTCAAGGCGATAAGTTGATTACTCCTCATTTACTACTCTTTACAAGAAACAGGTACTGTTGCCGGTGTCCATTCGTCTACTCCTCTTAAGGCAAACTGGACTATGTGTGTGATGGTTTATTTTGAGGACAGAAACACGCCTGTATATGTCACAGGCACAAGACCATTGCGTAGTATACCAACAAATGCAAATGAGACTGTGCGCATCTTTGTCTTTTGTGCTATAGAATTTACGAATAGTCTCAGTTTTGTAGTCACTCACACGCTTCGACTCACGAAGCCTTCTTTCAAAATTTAGCCTTATTTACCCTGAAAATCTCATGCACGTTTGGGATATCAGTATCACACCTCGTGGTCTAATGTACCCCGTCTCAGGGAACACTTTCATTTGGAAACCTGACAGTCAGGTGGCGGTGAACTTGCCTAATTCACACCGCAGAAACTCGGCCACCGTAGTTTACTCACATAGGCGGTCATTGCTTTTAGCTGGATATCTCTTTTGCCAACCTTTCCTGCACAAATGCCGCAGCTATACAAAGCTATAAAAAATCGACTTATCTATAAGAAATGTTAGTATTTACAGGCGAAATTCTAAAGTAAGTCCGAAAAACGCTTTCTAAAAAACATCGATTAGGTCTAAATAATACTGTGTAGCAGACACTCAGTCGCTAAGGGAATGAGTGCTGCCCTTAATTAAATCAAACAGACCACAACAGTTGCTACTGTGGGGTAAGTTGTACCAGATTAACAAACGGGTGCTGTACAGGGGACTAAAAGCTAGCATATGCATGGCTTGAGGAGGCAAGAAGAATGCAACAATCAGCGTAATCCTCACTCATCTGGTAGATACTGGATGCTGGATGCGCATCAAAGAAGTACTCGGATGCCGGAAAACGGCCAAAAGACTTTGCAACTGCGGAGATGACGACAGAAAATGCTAACCACTTGACTATGCACCTGAGAATATTATGCAGACCCTACGGTTGTTAGGATGCAAGGCCAGCCAGACTGAAGTCCACAGGTAAGTAGGAGGAAGTTAATGGCCAGCGGTATTTCTGCGGTCGTATTCAGAACGTTTTTGGGCGAAAAGTGCCTTCGAGCCTTCTGGCATTGGAATAGTTGTTGCCCAAAAGTTTTCAGAATCGTTAATGGTCTTTGCGAGATAGTGTAATTTTAAAGAGAGCAGGAACACGTACAGTAATTTAAAGAAGGTTCGTCTGCAGTAAGCCCTCTCCAGTGTCCTGCGTCTGGATGCAGGTTAAATGAGGAGGAGACAGATTGCAATGAAAGACTATGGAAGGATTATGCGACAAAGTGAGGATATGGCTTCAGGTAGTAGGTGTACTCTGAGCACCACAATAAGCAGTTCAAACTCCTAGTGACAACAGAAGAGAAACGATGATAGAAAGAGTGATTTCTTGCTCACAGATGCCCAAACTGCTGTCTCAGGCGACAGTGTCCACCGGCGGACGATGCCGAGAGAGGGTTAGATAGTGGTGTCAGTTGTTTTTTATTGGATTTTAGAAAGCAATCTCAGTTGTTTTCCGGTTGGCGTGTGTTGCACTACTCGAAAGGATAGGGATGTCTTGTATGGCCGCTTGAACAGGACACGGAACTAGGAACCACACTCACTTGCAATTGGTGACTGATACATTTCAGGAAGGATAACTTTACCCGTGCCTTAACGCTAACACTAATCCGAGCATAAAACTAAAATTTCACCTCAATCTTAACCTTAGCCCTACCCTAAATAAAAACCTTACCGTTAACAGGGTAATAACCTTAACCTTTAGCTTAAGCATGGCCATCACCCCACCTCTAATTTTAAGCTCATAATCAAACCTAACTCTAACCTTCACCTTTATCCTAAACCTAATGCTCCGGAATTCGGCGCAGCTCCACAATTATTGCGGGTGGTTCCTTTTTCCGTAGGCGATCATACCTGGCATCCTTACCCTCGGAGGGTGGTCTATCTAGTGGCGCGTGGGTGGCCAGGTCGCACGTACCCGAGTTGAAGTCGGTTGAGTGGCCGCAGGTCAGCGCGTCGAAGATTACGCGAGACTTCTCTGCAGCAGGAGCCTTTGGGATGAAATTGAATGACTTTGAGGTGTTTAAGCTTCAAATAAAATAAGGTTGACCGCACACCGACGATGATCAACCTAGACTCCAAGGGACTGGGGTAGGCTCACTACAGGGAAGCGAAATTCTGAGTAACATTTTCAGTTATTTTTTTAAAAAAAGCTATCGGGACTCCAGTTATACCATTGTGGAAACCTTGAACCAGAAAGGTACCTGTAGGGCGACTTCACCTCTGTCAAACAAATTATATCCCCAGATCACCTTACCCTTCTTCCCACGAGTTCATGGTTTTTGTCTCTCCTAGATTTTCTGCTGTTCTTTCCTTGATTGCCAATCTTAATAGAACTCATGGCTCCCTTGCAAGCTCAACTGCTGCAAGCAATGAGGTTCATCACTACCCTTAACTAGTTGTAGTTATGACTTAGGGTACACTGCATAATCTCCATTCCCACTTTCACGTATACCGTGTTTCTTTCGTTAAAACGTTGCCAATAAGATAGGAGATGGGCTCGAACATTGGGACAGGCGGAGCTGATCACCCTGACTTAGTTCTAAAATGACACAATTGGGAGGGGGGGTTAGCACCTCTACTAAGGAGGAGCGCCATAAACCTCACGTTAGCAAGGGAGGATTTCAGAAGAAGGTAAATTTGCTTCATTGCCTGGCATTATCCAGAATCATGAATTTTTGCACCTCCAAAAAATTTAAAGTGTTTACGGTTGTTTCAAGTGGGCCACCTAGGTCGCTAGCTTCGAGATGAACCTGTCTAACCCCTTCTTCCCTTCACACCTCTAAGCATCGGAGGATACGTATGTGTGCAGTGACTGCTTCGATGCGAAGTAATGGGCTGACGAGTGCAACTCGCGTACACTGATCTTAGGGAAGCGAGGGATTCCATGAAGAAGCTATTACGGTTGGGACCCCGTTCTAATGAAGGACAGGATAAGCTGGTCAAGTGGCAAGCTTACAGGCAATGGTTTTTAGCATGTTAGATTCATGATGTGAAGCAATATCCCCAAATGCCATGAGGGAGGGTACCACACTATCAGTTTCATCCTGCAATCCCTCTCCGATATGCCCACCACCCGTTAGTTAGTATTTCCGATCCCCATCGAGATAAAAAGTAAACACACTGAAACAATGTTAGAACGCTGAAGTTAACACTAAAGGTCCAAACAATTCCTCTTCAAATCTTGAATGACGATGACTACTAAGTTAGCAGTTTCAAATCCAATGATTGACAGTTTTAGGGCCATGTGACCGCTATTATACATGGCTCCCAGAACTGGGTGCCATATAATACTGCATTTAGAATAATTTTAATAACCTGTGGGTCTCATTTTCATCAGATCCGTCAAAAACATTTTAAGTAGAAACGCTATTGAAAACTCAATGCCGAGTTGTCGTTGGTGAGCACACCAAAGCTACTTTATTCACGCCTTTTCGTTATTTTGAGTTTTTTTTATAAAAGTATATGACAGTGCGAACTGCGAATGGTTTACCTTCAGATCTCAATGCGCATCCTTCATGGTCGTAAAGCTGTGCTAGTTGAGTGGTGGCCATGTTGACCAGAATTTTGGTTATAATGCAGGTCTTCCATGGAATCGGTGAGGGATGACTCAGTGGCTTGTATTACTACGGATAGAGATCCCAGCCTTGCGTCATCCCAGCTCACGATACTGGGAATAGTTTACTAGTAAGGTTTGCATCTTTTCTATGCCAACTGTTAGACCAAAGGGTGCTGCCATCTCGCTCAAATTGGAGATGGCCCTGAAAGGCCATGTATTTACAGTAACGTTAGTTTTGGGTTAGGTTTGGTGTTAGGGTTAAGTCGAGGGATTATTTAACCTTTCTGAAATTTATTGCAAGGCTACCTTTTTTAGGCGGGTGGGGGGTTCCTATTCCCGCGCTCTGCTTAGGCGGCCATACAAGACATTCTAACTCCGACGTTCGACATAAAAACGGCATCAATAAATAGGATAATACATCTACTACGAGGTCATTTCTTATAATTTCTGTAGGGAGTTCATTTGGCTTCTTCGTCTATCTAATGCCGACATTGTGGGCTATCGAGAGTCGTATCTGGACAACAAACCTCTTATTTATACCATTCTCTAATTGGAAAACTCATAATAAAGGTTGGTTACAGAATACCAACCAAGTCTTACATCCAAAACACTTCTCTTAAATGTTTTAGGGGTATTTGCAATAACACGTGTGGTAGGTTATGCATCCTTGTCAGCTGGAAGATTTCAGCATGATCTAAGCTGGTGTCACCTTTAAAGTGAGTGCCTTTGATTACTAGGGTTACCCAAAAGTTGTTATTCAATCGCTTAATTGATGTACTACAAAACGTAAGCAATCCCGTTTGCCCCTTCAGGCAGCTGAATAAAAGCAAGTTGTTACAGAGAAAAGCGAAGAAGGAGATGCAATCGTTTCGGTGTCCAATACGAATGCATCCTCATACACAATAGTAGATAGATGTTTTCACAAGAGCTAAAGTTTTCTGAGGCTTTATTTAATATGCTCCTACATGCATATGAAAATAGGAGAGTCCCACCATCGTTTTAGAAGCCACATTGGATCCAAGAGCTACTCGACTGCTCACATGCGACTATTAATCTGAAAGGTTAGGCAAATGGTCACTTGGGTCACATCTGAAAACTCAGCCAAACCTGAAAACTCATTACCGAAAAAATGAACATTCACAACTAACGTACAGGTTATCAGACAAATAAAACACTTTCGCTAATGAGATAGATATTTTAAAAAAAACTTCCTTAAGATGGCATTCTGCTGAAGTAAGTTTACGTTCTTTGCATTTGTAGACGGTAAAGCATAGAAAAAACGGTACTTTTTACCAGTTTTTTCAGTTTCCTAAAAGTACTGATCACTTTGTCTGACGCAAAGGCAAGAAATTACTTTCCTCTTTTATATTGCAGCCATTTTCTCTCTTTTTGCTTACTTTTAGGCTCTTTTGAACGATGTTGAATGCACAGAAGAGTGGCCATATAAATACTGACATAATGCTCAACACAGTATTGTTATGTGCATCCCATTACTCAATTACGTATAAACAGAAACTAGATCACTCAAAAATTTGTTTCCATATGTTTTAACATTATAAATGTCCAGGAGACGATTTCCAGCTCCGCGGTTTCTCTTATAAGGCATGCGCAAACGTCCGGACAATATCGGCACATTTAAACAAAAGGATTGACTGAAGTTGTTATCCCTACACCTAACGGTAGGACATCACACTCAGATTTCCAAATCTGACCTCCACAAATCGACAAAACTTTGCTCTTCTATAATAAGCGGTTTGTTAGCAACCTCTTTCTCATGGTTTAATCGGGCCAAAAAATAACTGTTCAAGTGCTCCTAAGTCTTGTTTTGCAAAACTTTTAAGGTAAGCTTGATCTCCTCTAAAAGAAAAGCAGCTCAGACGCGCAAACGAGGTCTAGCATGGCTATTAGCAAAAGAAATTGGACGAATTATGGACAACCTAGATTTCTGCTTATACTTCTTTACGTATTGGTTGATAAAATGAATTTAGAAAAGTATACTGCATGTAAAACGAAAATTTTCCGGAAGGAACTATATTAATAAAAAATATTCGAAAGGTTTTAGATACCTTAAACGGATTATCTCTCTTTTTAACATCATATTTCATGCTTTAGGTAAGATATCCGTCATTGTCAGCTGAATGTTTTGACTTCAGGGTAAAATGATTGGGTTTGAATCCAGCAGGTGCTTCTCAGACCACGGGAACAACCAGCGCCCCCCAGTAGCTTGCATGCTTCTGGGAATGTCGTCAATGTAATAAAGCAAGACTGAATTCCATAGCTCATCAGCAGCAAAAAGAAACGAGTTGGAGCAGTAATTTTCCGTAAATATTGGTTTCCCCGATATCATTAGATGGATCCTTTTTTTCATTTTGGTTTTTGTTTAACCTACTTTTAGTTATGGTGATGGAGAACAATCCAAATTCAAACATATGGTACTCAATTTATTCCTAGCGCGTTAAAACTGTTTGTTGGATTTTTCATGTTTCTGGCCAACAACGATAACATATTTTCTTTGTTTGCTTTTATGATTCATAGGAAACGATGGAGACAGTCCGTATTTAGAAGTTTTTGTTGAAAAAGCTTGCAGAAATTCAGTTGCCATATTTTTGTGATTCATATTTATGTCTGATTCGAATTTTCTATATCTCAAGGCTGTGCTAAAACCAAACTCTTCAAACAGTTTGAATATGCGGAGGAATCGCAACACTTTGTTCTCATCATTTAACCATTGCTATGGCTGAGAGAATGTTCTTCAACTTCTTTAGTCATTGTTTCACTCCTCAACTTGTGGGGATGTACTTGTTAAATGTGATCCTGTGGATGGGCGATTTTTACTTTCAGGACTTTAATTGTACCTCGCATACCTAAATAAAAACATACCAATTAGGAGAAAAATACACAGATATATTGACTTTGCTCTGCTTATTGAACGAAGAGGTCATTCTAGAGAAATTTTGGCTTCAAATCATTCTATTTAGATTATTCGGTAAGACATGGGAATTAAAATCCCTCCAAGTGGAAGATTGATGAACTTGTCATGCATTCCAGGGAGCATAAATATGCCCTTGTTATAAAACAAACTATCCTTAACTATTGTCCACGTCTTTACCCTACACCTTACGTAAGACCTAGCACTAATTTTATCCCTAATCTCCCTGGAATTCAACACAAGGCCACCAGTATTTTGGTGAGTTTCTTTTTCCGTGACTCACACATTATTTCAGCTTAGCGTTCACTTTCCGACGCAACATTTTGTCCGTTTAGTGAGGTTATTTTTTGCTTACCGGAACTATTATAAACAGCCGATCTGCATTCAAACAACTACACTAGTTTCCATTCGCAGCTTACCAAGCATGCATCCTGTGTTTATTGGTACATTTGAGAGTTCAAACTAGTGAGCCTGGTCTTGTCCTCAGTCCCTTCGTTTTGGAGTTTGGAGAAAGCTATTGCAGTCCTTCTGTCTGCCAATTTATTCTTGTGCAGATATATACATGTCGTTGCCTTGGTTTTTCTCTTTGATACTTTAATTGCTTTTTATTTTATTGCTCCGATTAAAAAAATAGAGGAAGGGGGTTTCCTCTAACCAACGACCGAAATTTCTGTTACACAGCGTGTTCCAGAGAATAACCTCCCGCACACTCAGGATCTTAACGCGTTTTGACTCAGATTGTTTCAGTTGTCTAGGCTCTGTGTGAATTTCAGTGACTCTCAACAAATACGCACACAATATAAAAGTGTATTAATGAGCCTGCCTGCTTGTGCCAAAGGGTTTCATCCAGTGAATTGGGAGACATAAATCATACCGCAGTACATTTTGCCGAATTTTACCATACTCTGTTAGCGAGGAGCTCGCTTAAATTGTTTCTTGGTAAGCGCGTTTAAATGTTGCTGAGTGAGACTGCAACCGAAATAGGTTTATTCATGCTCGGACTTCACTATTCTGGCAGGCATGATGACGCGTAGGCTTAAGCAACTATTCTGCGTAACTCTGCGTAGGAATGTCCTATGGAGCTCATGAAAGATAGCTTTAAAATACCAAAAAATTAAAAAAATCAACTAATCAGAATTTTCTAACCTTGAAGGGTAATACGTCCCACTACCTTTGATCTATCCTTTGCTACAATTTCAGGACTTTCTGGTGAGAAGTTTGCCATTTGCGTAGGTGAGCTGTTTTTCTGGAGTCCAGACACAAAACGACTCGATTAGGCTATGCGAGCTAATTTTGCCCCGGCTTCTGAAATTATTGACTTAATATAAACGAAAAGCATTTAATTATCCACTTTGCCTACCATTTGAAGTTGCAATATAACGACCGAGTTTAAAAGTCGGATCAGTTAGGTGTGTGTCTGTTTGTAAATTACAGGAAGAGCAGTATGGACCGTAGAAAATACAATCACTGTCTCTGAGGACATACCTGATATCTGCGGTCTGGTAGGCCTCAGGCGGGAGTAAGCCGACTGGTTACAAGATTTTCGTACACTTTTGACAGTGTGCGAAAGAAACATATATATATTTATTTTGCAGTATTTGAGCTTTCTGATGAAAGTTTTCTCCAAATTTCATGAGCACAAATAAATAAAGACACCAGAAAGAGCATGGAACAGCGTTATGACTACTAAAGTGACGAGAGAGATAATCGGTTTTGACGTTAGATCTCTTGCTGCGTTGCTGATTGCCTGTGACAAATTATAGCAAATATCCTACAGCGTCAGAGTAAACGACTTCACATTCGCCTGAAAAGGATACGGGAGGTGAGCCACATCCTTGAGAATTTGATAAACAATGTGTCTGACCATTGTAAAGGGTCAACTGCTGTAATGAATGTGCAAGGGTATTTCAACAACAGCAGACAATGTGGGATAGTTTTGTCATAAATAGACAGCAGCTATTTATTGTAGACGGACAGTACCAGAAGAGCAACAAGTTATTTGGAAACCGTGACAGGCATACAAAAAGCGCCATAACAAGTGTGGTGAGGGTTTCATAGGAATGAAAGTGTAAAAGAGCATGTTATAGTTGCTATTTATGCTTAAAACGACATTTAACGTAAACTGAGTAGGATTTATTTTTGTTTTAAGATATTAGAAATATTTAACTTTACTTTGTGGATGCAAAAAACATAATATCGTCGAAGTATGGTGAAGATCTAATTTACTCTTACATTTAACAATGAAAGGCTCCCCTGGTTGATTCACAATTTTTTGGAACAAATTTATTAAAATTATGAGAGTTAGATCATCCTTTTTGAGAAGAAGTGAGGTTGAGAAATTTTAATTGTAAGCCATCTGCGGGAAGATAGATATACATGACTTAACTCAGGACACAAATGATAGGTCATTGTGTAATACGCGACCGTACTATATGTCAGCGTAATCCTACATATATCCACTGTAGTCGTTTTAGTTAGCATTCGTTGCTGCGTTAACAGGGTCAAACAATATGTCGTTGGGCGTAGGTGGACCCAAGTATCGGGTAGAATATTAACTTTCCAAGCGGTGACTATAAGGACGCCACAGGAGTTTCAAAACGCATCCTTTTACTTTGATAATGAAATATCACACACAGCGAGTCTCATTTTTCCTCCCATCAAGGGTCCGCATAAAATTGGGTCAGGTCAGTTTTGAATGATATCGCATATATTGGACGCCTTGATGTAAAGTCACCGGATCTCGACATCCACACACTTGTCGGAGCAACAAACTACTGTGCAAACAGGCAACGAACGTTAACCATAACAAAAACATTGGATAGGGTAAGGATAAGGTTGGCGCTCTCCTGTCCTTTATTTAGCCCCATCCATAAAAATCCTATTAAAGCCACGTCTGCTACCACGGAGTTGTGTAAAGCAGGTTAATCAAAGAATGGACCTGGTAACTAACGGATTAAAAGTTTAACCAGACTGATTGCTCTACAAACTGAACTAAGATCTCTCCTGTTGGAGCATGAGAGGTTGTGCCTTTTCACCGGGTGCCGATTCAAATCTTTTTTGATCCCGGGGTGCAAGAGGCATTAAATTTATGCCAGGTTTGTGCAATAAGCTGATCCCAACATGACCGATATGGCTTTTGACAGTGTTGACTCAATCTATCATTAAAAATGCAGGCTTCAATATCTTGCATTAGTTATACTTTTTATTCATGCTGTCAGTTTTTCTCTAGATTGTCTATTGTTGATAAAAAAGTAGTCACAATCGATGTGACAAGAACTTTATTCAGTTGAAGTTTCGGATTCCAGTTCTAATCCATCTTCAGATTCAGCATCAGATAAAGTTAGTTCGTACACAGGAAGTTTCAGTATTTCTATGATGCAGTCGCTATGCTACTGCATACTGTATATGCTATATGCTACTGCATATACTACTGACAATAAAAGGCTCCTCCTTCACTGAGGTTGATTGCCCTCTGGTGCGCTAAGGGCTTGATGACCGGCATGCGCGTCGTTATCTGCTGAAAGCAGCCCCACTCGTGTTGGAGTGCTGGTTGCTACCAACATTTGGCACAAAGTGAGGTGACTGAGAGAACCAGATTATCTCAAATTCGGTCCTGACAGTGCTTGTAGCAAAAATATAGAAGTGAAACGTGTTGCAAATACTAATATTTTATCCGAGAGCTCGTATAATTGCAGCCTATTATTTCAAAATGGAGCCGACATTAAAACAAGTGTGTGATAAGTACACTCAGAAAGAACTAGAAAAAATCAACTTTTCCCGACAAGCTACTGCTTCAGGACATTTGACACATAACCGTGAAAAGTGAAATAATATGCTCGTTTTGCCAGACAACGCAAACTTATCAGTTTCAGGAATTACCAGGCTATGCAATAGCAAGGAATATGCGAAGAGGCTTAGACTTTTCCGCATCTAGTTCCAAATAAACTTGCGTATACGGTAGAATTGACGTGAATTTGCGCAGCTTATGACTCTGCCCTCGATGTCCATGGATTTTTGAAAAGCGTTTAACTTAGGCCATAACACCTTAATGTAATATGGGAGAAAGAATAAGTAGCGTGGCTTTCAGCTCTTACATGAAATGCAAGTAAAAAGCTTTATTGCGTGCATAATTGGTAGCTGTACGTTGAAAAATTCTCTGATGCAAGGAGGTCCACGGCCCCAACGAAGATATTACCTGATGCCAAGACCAATATTCTAAATAGGCTTATTCTTCCAATTTTCCAAACTCACCGCTAGGCCTAAGGCAAACTAACAGGATAGGTTTAGATCGATGACTGTTTACTAAGGTGCTGGGCTTCTATTCAATTTCTCGAACCTATCCCATTAACTTTTAGGAGCAGCACTGCTCAGCAGTGGCATTGGAATTTATTAAAATATAAATTTCCTCCCAAGGTTAACCATAGTTCTCATCGCAAAGCCATCGGGAAAAAAAACGTATGTTTTACTGAATGTTGGGTACCGAAAGACTAAAATTATACGGCTTCGGGTGGTTTCCATTTTTATAAATCAAGGCTACGCTGACTTAGTGATCGACCGACTCCAATTCAAACTCCAAACACACCAACAACTATGGTTGTAGTACCAACGAACGAAGGCGCCCCCATTTTCGTCCCTATGTTTTCTCGAATATTTATATTTAACTTCATTTCATGGTCTCATTTGATTAGATATTCTCAAATCCAAGACCAGTGGAAACTTACTAAGACTATTTTGGTACATGCTACTCGCTCTCTTTCAAAAAACTTAAGATAAGTGTTTCTACTTTTTGACAAAAAACAAACCGATTTCCTATGGTTGAAAGGTAATCTTGGCGTCCAGGATCGTTGTGTAGCCCATATCACTGATTCAAGCACGCCATCAGCAAGCACTCTATAATCCAGCTGCTACTGTTCCATAAAGACTATAAAAATACTATAAAAGACTATCAATATCATATTCTGTGCACTTTTAAAATAGTTAAAAAGATAGTACTGTACTGAACGGTATTTTAAGTTCAGAAAAGACCACAGAATTGAAGGGTAATATTTTTAACAGCCGGGCTGTGAGAAGGACTCAAGGAAACGCCCCCGGTTAATGGAGCTTGAATTTCTGTTGCACGTGCTACGACTTCTTAGAAAAGTTACTACTAGTTCAGCCGTTATGATTCACCTCATGAAAACTCCGAGTGTCAACAAATACAGCCTATCCTGTCAAATCTGTCTTCCCATCTTCCTCCCACGCACCGTAGAGAATATTTTCGAGAATAAGAAATAGTAAATTGATAGAAGACGTGCGTTTCAAGGTACACACTGCAAGACACAGTCAATGAAACCGCACTAGGGGCCAATTCGGTCGAACCTCTGAAAACAAGCTTAAGTGACATCGGCATGACCTGTATTCCCACCAATTTGCACCATCTTTAAATTATGCAATGCGCCTTGCGTTCTACATTTGACTGTTTTGTTCCTCCTCGCGTTCAGCCCCAGTTACCAACGCGGTAGAAAGTTGGCAGAGTTTTCTGCCGCCAAATGTCAAAGAAACAGGTGCTCGAGGTAATCTCAGTGCAGTTAAAAATTGGACACACCAGCTGTGGTTTTCCGGCTTTGTTTAGACAAAAGGCTTTGATAAATTTCGCTATAAAAGAGTGATTATTTGTCGGTTTTAAAACGTGAAAACCTAAGTCTCCTTTTCCTTCGTCTGGTCCGACTTAATTTACAACTGGTTTCCTTACAGATGCATCGGGTTTAGTTAGCGTTTTATAAATTTTAAAACATTGGTTTTGAATGATGGTTTTTTCGCGGTTAGAAGGGGTCTCCCAACTTTTCTTTAAGCCACTCTACGCATTAAAAATCGATAAAATTATACTGAAATAGTAAATATGGTGGTTTTGTTCAAAAAGGTAAAGGAACATTTTTGGTTGTGTTCTCCTTAGTAGTGTTTTCATGTTCCCATGTCAGTACTTTTAAATATGCTGAAAGCCATCCTCGAAGATATTAAAGGTGTCTCACCCAACTGAAAGTCCCTGCATTAGAGTGTTGTCTGATTATTCATGGACTTCTTCAGGTGCTCCATAAGATAATGTAATGGATCGACTTTATAATCCAAACACAGTTGTTAGATTAAAAATTGGAAATAAATTATTTAATTCTTGGTCGTTTGGCCTTCCTATAGGTGGTCATCCCTTTGTAAAATATTAACCCTTGTAGTGCATCAAATTTATCTGACTGAGAACTTACCGGATTATATTTACCTATTTTTGAGTCAAATTCAAAATTTGGAAAACGGTGCAATCGATAGGATTCCTTTTCGGGTCTAATTGTTCGTTTTTGTACTGTTTATTCTTCGTTGCTATGCAACAACTTGAAAGAACTGTACTTTTGCACAAGAGCAAAACAGAGTGCACCTTCTCAGATCTACAATGAGGTCAGATCGGCCATCACAGTTTACATGTGCAATAACCATTCTTTCTCGCGCAAAAATTAGAATTTCTACCCTTTCGACTATCAATTTGGGAAAGGCTAACAGCGAACACTTTTGAAGCTGAGATTCTACTCACATGAAGATCGTGTGTCACTAGTCTCTGTGGCATAGATAAACTGCATTGATCGTAGAACTTGCTGTGTATCTGAAGTCTTGATTCGCGATAGTATGGTTCAAAGAGTAATTTCATACTTTTACAGACATAGAACAACCTAATAAATTGAAGCATAGAAAATCTTATAAAAATTGCAGCTTTTAATTAACCTAGTATTTTTTCAAGACAGAAAGTCCTGGCGTAATTAAGTGTAGTTTAAGGAGATAAAACATACGCATGCCTATCAGCGTGTGACGTGAATTCATACTGCAAGTGACGTACAACTGTTATTTGGTGTCGCGAAACAGTTTTTACATTGGGAAAAATATGCTTCTCAGTCTAGCCTGTAAAAACGCCATTTTGAATTTAAGGTTTCTGTTTTTCGTAATTTTTGATCAAATAGTATTCATGCAAAAAAACGTACAGTTTCAAAGATAGCACCTGCACTTGGTCAAGAAATATTTTAAAATCAAAGCAGAGGGTTGATATTCAAAAGGTACGAATTATTTTAACAACAGACGGTAGAGGGACCGAGCCTATGATGCTTATGATAGACTCGCGGGATTCCTCTGAAAATTCAAATCGGGGACGCAATGTTCGGTATAAAGCACAGAAACAGTCGATATCAAATTATAAAATTCACATATAGGGGGGAGCGAACGGTCATAAGGAGAGAATGGTAAAAGTTTTGCTGACTAAGGCGGTAAAGTGAGTCACTTTATTTGCCATAAGTGGACAGACAGAAATAAAGAAAGAAGCATGTCTGGAGAATTTAAAGAAGGCTGAAGAACGTCGACTGCAACAACAGTTAGAAAGTTAGATGCAAGTGATAAGTTAACGCCCTCGCTTGCATACTGTACCATTTTTTAAGATGGTAGCTTTCTCGGGGATTATTCGTTCACTACATTTTTCCAGCCTTCCGGGGAAGTTTATGGGTTACTGAAGTCAACATATGGTCCTTTGCCACGCAAATCAAAAGGTGAATGGACACATTATAAATTCTCGGCACGCTGCTTCGACTTGAATTAAACGGCAAATCTGGAGGCTTCAAATTGAACCAGAAAAGGATTAAGTGTCCATGGTTGTTTAATAGTACAGGTGAGCCCCGCGTATACGAGGTTTAGGTATCTGTGATTCACTGGTTCATTCATTTTTAGTTGGGCATACTTAAAATATTCGCTCATCCTTTGAATTTATTTGCGTGACTTAGTACATAGTTATGATAAAACATGATCCTCTAATTTTCTTATATTAGTTTTAAGTGTGAATGTTAGAAGCTAAGGGTCAATTAATTTGTTTTCGCCTTGATAAAAGTAACAATTTAAGGTATATTCACGCCTAACTGTAAGCCATTTAGTCTTAAGTTGAGTGTCGTAAGATGACTTCGAAATGATATTTAAATGTCTTAAGGTGAGAGTATGGAGAAAGTTTGGATTTTGAACAGTAACATGGGTAATTATGGGTATTTTGAGAGAGCTCAAGCAATCGAGGGTTTCTGCTAGTAGTGGGTAGTTGGAGTCTCTAACCCTCGGGAATGCCAGAGTTCCACTTTATTTATAAATGATGCATAAAACAATGATGAATATAGCCAGTTTCAAAATAAAATAAGAGTTAGATATTGGAGATATTCCATCCCTCCAATGGGGATATAAATATTTTTACCATATGCATATTGCTCGCAGTTCATGGATGCTACTGTGCTATGAAAATGATTCTTAAGTGCACAGTTTCTCACTGTACAATCTAAATTCAGGCCTCAACGCTGAATACCCAATAACCTATAGCTTTATTAGGCAAAATATATAGTATCCTACGTGCATTTTCCTTTTTTATCAATGTTAGAGACGTGAAAATGCCACGCCATTTGAAAGTGACAATGTTTATTTTGGGATTTCCTAATTCAGCAGGTTGCAGATTAAGCAGGGTAGGCTCGTCGTCTCTTGAACCCGACTTAAACGTCTGGCTATCTTCTGAATATTTAAGAGGGTAATATAATCCCATTCAATGTATATGTGTGCAGCGGTAACTGGGATTAGCCATTTAAGACTGAAAACAAGAATGTTACTTACAGTAATCGTAAGCGTACCATTTTATGTATATTAAGAGAACATTTCTTCCATCAAATTTATGTGCAGTTTGTTTTGTTAGCGATGTTTGTTTGGCTTTGGTGTCCATAAAGATAGATTCTTCGCTAGGTATTTATCAAAACTTTCAAAATAAGATATTTTTTGAAAACCTTTTCCATGTTTCTGGCCGTTTCGGTCACCTTCGAAGACTCACCCAAACATGAAAACTCACTCCCAAAAAATTAAAAGCCCACAGCAAAATTCAACGACGAATATGCTTTCGATCACATTATAAATCTCCTATAATAGGTAAAAATCATTTCTTTTTGTATTTTCAGTATGATAGTTCGGAGGATTGGCTGATATGATACGCCGTGAAATGTCAGTGAAATTTTTAATTTTGGTTTAGATTAGGAAATACTTCTTAAGTATGGTGCAGCCTAATTCGGAGATATTTAAGTACATGTTGAGATGTCGGCATTTAAATGAGATTATTTCGGCTGCCTGCAAAGATTTCACGGGATTAAGCTGTAAGATAACTACTATTAAAACCTCACTTACGTACTCTTCTGGGTTCGAAAGGACATTTCAGTATGTCGATTAACAATTCATAAGATAGCTTATCTATTGTAGATTCATGACGTATTCAGTACACGGCCACTTTCACGATCTTCGCCTTTTGTTAAGTGTTAACAAGCTATGCTTGTAAAAAGCCTGCCTGTTTCTTATTCTATCAAAACGCAAGCCTTTAACGGACGCACTCGGATTGTTTATTAAATAAGTGAAGTTTTCTAGCCTTCAAACTTCTACAGCACTTAATATATGCCCTTGAAAAGCAATGATTTTAGGTGAAATATCCAACCTTTGTGGAGAACATCCATATACTAGATATTTTACGCATTTTTGCACACCTTTGAATAGCTCTGTGGAAGAGGAGGAGGAGTAACTCAGAGCGTTTTTTCGGCCCATTCAAAAATTAGAGCTACTGTTTGGGTTACTCACCTGCCTACCGTGGATATGACCCAGTTCGAAAACCTTTATTAGCAATTGATCCTAGATATCTACCTATTGCTAGTCTGAGCTTCGCAATCTATGCGTATTTCTTGCTCTTGCGGTCAACTAAAATCCATTTCGTTGGCGTAAACAACAACGATCACGTCTGGCAGTCATTTTGGTGAGGAGTATAGGAATAAAATAACGGAATCGGAAACATATTTGTTTGTTTAACCTAAAAGTGGTGAAAGACTGAACACTGGCGACCTTTTCAAGCACCAAAGGGTAGTAGACTTTCGTAGAGATTAGTTCCAAACAAAACTGTTATTACTTCGTGTATTAAAATTGATAACTAAAAACTGAATCATGGTTGCGCATTTGCTCAGTGCACACGACTTTAACTGTGTGCTTCTATTATCATTCCGCCTTATATGTAGACTCCACTTCATAACTCCGCTTGAGTCTACATCGCGTCAATAAAACTTGAAAACTAACAGGATTTTGTTTCGTCATTACCTGGTACCATTTCAGTTTGTTTCTAAATTCAACCATTTGACCGAGCCCTATGAAAAATTCATGGGAATGAAAGGCCCCGTACTACAGGTGGCTTTGTGCTAACTTATAGGAAGAGGTTAGAGATGAGGCTAGAGGTAGGTTTAAGGTGAAGTATTGGCTTACGGCGGTTACTATTTCGATGCTTTACCCTTTCTGAATAAGCGTACAAATTGCCTAGTTCTTGTACTTTTATCCCAGATAAT
Organism: Schistocephalus solidus; assembly: GCA_017591395.1. Lineage (NCBI taxonomy): Eukaryota > Metazoa > Platyhelminthes > Cestoda > Diphyllobothriidea > Diphyllobothriidae > Schistocephalus > Schistocephalus solidus. The sequence continues at coordinate 22,529 of WEDG01001166.1, read as the reverse complement.
ATTCGCGCTAACAGAAGGAAGCTTTCCGTGGCAGTCTCACGGCCTCCTCAATACCAACGCTCACTACTATAAGTCTTGCAACAGTTGTTGCATAACAACGAGTAGCCGGGCTCCTTTTAGGATTTTTATGACCTTTATTTGGAGACGGGTAAGAACTCGAAATCGGAATCTTATCAGTAATTTAGTAGAATCAATTCGCCTCAATGCTGAGTCAGCCTCCAGTTTCTCCTTCACTCTATGCGTTAATAAGAAGAGAACAAGCGGTGATACTGTGCACTCTTCGTTAAACAACCCTCTCTCTCTCTCTCTCGCACTCTCGTTCGACTAGCCAGATTGTGTGAATATGTGTCTGATCGTAGAAACCGACCGTGTGTGCACCTGCCCTCGCGCACACGCTGCATCATCCACCGGTGCGCTGTGACGGCAGCCTTGATTTCTTGCCACATGCATTCCTTCTGGCACATCTAACATCGCGTAAGACTCACCTTTGTCGTTTGGCCTCAAGTACTCTGGCGCGATTCGCACCCTCTCAGACGCGGTTGTGTATGTATACGCCGACAAACGAGGGAGCAAGCATTCAGCGCAACCTGCCGCTTCAGCACAGAGCTTTCGCTGTCTGCATTTTTCGAATTAAAAAAGAAACTCAAAAGGACCAACATTCGTCAGCTTGTCACACCAGCCAAAACATCCTCTGTCGCCTTACTTAATATTAGGGCCATTTAAGCAAGCCACATTCCGGTTTTCTGTGAACCGCCACTGAATCTTTTCGGATTATTTTTGACAGCAGCGAAAGCATGGCCACAGAGCTTGGCCACCAGACACGTTCGCCAGGTGCTTCGAGTATTCTGATGGTAAGTTGACGATACCTGTTTGAATTTTCTCTATTTTAACATGGGCTGAACTTTTTTGCATAATGAAGTCTGATCGTGGTTAGTCCCATGATTTTCATAATTTAAAGGGTGCTTTGTTATCTCATCCACCTGGCTAACGGAAAAAACAAAGCAAACTGGGTTGACCGCATGTTCAAACGTCGCCTGAATTTCAAGTAATGTTGCCTGTGTTTGCAGTACTCTTTATCAGAAGAATGTATCGAGTAACACAATGAGTTTACCTCTGCTAGCTTTGAAAAATCTGCGTAGTAAAATAATGAAATATCGATTGAAAGATGACCCGAATTTAATTCACTGTCTCAAAATGTTTAGAGCCGTTCTGTGAAAATTTATGAACTCTATTCCATAGGTAAAAGGATAAACCGATCTGTTTTAGCCTTCTTGCTTGAGAACACAGTTTGATGACGATATGAAATATCGACAGGGGTCATCATATGGCCCTAAACGGAACATGAGAGCAGGAAGTGCTCACAATGTAGGTAGCTTTAGGCTCGGGTAAGGGTTAAGTTTGAGGTTAGGTTTACGGTTAGGGTTAAGGTCAGGGTTTGAGTCAGGGTGATTTTGAAGGTTAAGGTTTCGGCTAGTTTTTAAAAAGTATAGTTAGGGTTTAGGGTCAGGGTTACGATTAGGGCTACGGTTAAGGTTTAAGTTAGGGCTGGTGTTAGGGTTTCTACACAAGAATATTTATCTTTCCTAGAATTATGCGCACAGCCACCTTTATTACTTGGATGGGGCGTTCGTATTTCCGTTTCCGGAGTTGGGTCATACAAGTTATCCTTACCAATACACCAATAGATAAAAATCTTCCTATGAAATGCCCCTTTGTAATGCTCTGAACGAGCTTTGATCGTGGAATTATATTTTCAATGAAGGACTTTTGTAATGAATAATGGTTACTTTTTCTCAACTGAAAAATCGAATGTCTACATAATTACTCTACGTTACAATTCAATGTCAATCCAAGAAGTTGCCATTTTCTGGAAAACACGTCATCTTGAAAATAGGTGGTAAACGGTTTGAATTAGTTTTTTAAGCCAACATTTCCTACCCAGAATCCTATCCTTGTCCTTTCTGAAGCCTCTTGGCGTTATTAATGCCTTTATATCAAATCGGACGCCTTTTTGCAGCAATACTAGTAAGCACATCAGGTATTTTTAATAATGTCTGAACTACCGTCATTTCCAGTGAGCAAAATGACGGAAAAGCCACTCCAAGGGGTGGCTGCACATGTATGATTTTCGATAGAAGAGGAGCAAAGCATAAGTTCAAATACTTCGTTTAAACAAGACAAGTTTTGAAAAATTCACTAACACGTTTCCTTGGCTTTCTCCTTGTAAGAATAAATAAATCTCTTTAACATAAAAACCGGTTTCACTGGGTGAATGCATTTGTAGTCGGCTTTTATTTCATGCTGCGTAGTACTAGACAACTTGCCTAAATGTACATACCACAGATTCATATCGGCATTTGGGTCAGAATCTTTTCGGCTTTTTCAACCTCTTTGTACACCGTAAACAATTACATACGGGAAGAAGAAAACTGTGCTATGCCAAAAGACTAAAAGCAGAATTACGTTCATTGAACAAAACACAAGTCTACTTTCAAATGTATGTTCTGCGAAAACATTTGACCTATGAAAAAAGAACAATCGCACGAAAATAACTGAAAACAGGCAAGCAGAACCTGAACCGTCGAGCTGTAAGTGCAACTTAGTATTCCTTAGAAAACATATCTGAGAATGATTGGTAGGACGATTTGGTGGCATTGACGTCTCTCAATAGTAAGCATTTATTCTTTTGATGTACTACATAATCTAAAGAGCCGTGTAATTTTCAGGTATTCGAACAGCATACGGTTGATAAGTTTTGGCTACATAAGAACATAGGCGGAAGGCCTACTGATGAGGGTCACTCACCGGAAGTCTGTTTGAAGCTTTTAGTGTGCATTTTACGCCAATCACTGTTGGTTTTCAGAAATTACCTGTCCTAGTTTGTTTGGATGTAATTCTTTTTTTCGGGTTCGTTAAATTAAGATCACCATTTTTAGTTTCGCCCTGCCACACTAAAGTCTATATTTCTGTTTTGCTAGACAAAGAACCTGATGTTTAGTAGTTTCTGTAGTTGTTTTTACAAATATCCATCTTTGAGGCATAAATATTTGCAAATTATTGCGAAATACCCCAGTCAGTGTTGTAAGATGTATTAAGATATTGACGTTATTACTAATAAACCTTTTGTCATTCTTACGCAACCAAAATTTATGTAAGCTCAGTTCTTGCGGATACACTCGACTTGTGCGCGTGCACGACTAACTGACTTAAATCATCTCACCGTAGACACCTGAGAATAGCGTATAAACAAAAATTCAACTGAGCTGATTTGCTACAATCCGCATACAAGTACGTCTTATCAGTCAACTTTGATCTAATCTCCCATGAAAACTGCTTTAATTTCACTTAGGTCCATTTGTATGGAAAATTTGGCATATTTAGGCACAAGACAACCGAAGACGTCGACAACCTGCATTTCGGAGATTTTTACATAAATATGCCTGTATTTTTCAAGTGGCTGGAGAAGGTCTGTACAGAAATATAAACAATCAATCCACATTAAGAGTTGTCCTGACTATAATTTTGCAGAGCCACGCATTCTTAAAATTTGAAATCAGACCATTAAAAGTATAAGTTAGCTGCATTTTTGATTTCTCAAACCGTTATCACTGAAATGGAGTCCCAGTCATGTAGGCTCATGTTTCGTGCCTGCTACTTGAATGGTATTTTTACTTGCGAACTTAACAGCGTACATAACATGGCGGGAAATTACAACGATTTAACTCATCTGTACCGTTTTCGTATGCAAACAAGGAATTCAGGACTGTTTAGTTTACTGAACTTATCGAAGAGACTGCACTGGAAAAATGACTCAAAAAACATGCAAAATTACTGAACACAGAATGAATTTATATCAGATGCCGTTTATGCGTGATTAAAGGATGTATACACTAAATGAGCTGCTTTAAAAATTGAAAAAGAGTAAGTGTCGATTCGTGCGGTGAAACATACACACTTTGGCTAATTTGATGACTTGAAGTGCTCTGAGAGCGTGCTGAGTCAGAGTCCACGATGAGCGTTAAAAGCGGTTAACTGCAGCATAAACTCAACAGTTATAATCTAAGAACTTCCATACAGTAACTATTTCGTATCTGAGATCTGTTTAGTAATTCCTATGTAAAATATTTTCCAGAGATTTTTATATTCAAGGGTACATATATATTCACTGATTTTTCCACTTCTCCTTTCTCTCAACCCTTGTCTTGTGCCATGTGGAGCCGAGCAGGCGTGTTTTATTACTTGGGCAAACAGCGAGTCCCATAGTTTTAAAGGAAGATTTGCACGTACAAAATTCTTCAAAAAAGTAGGTACCCGTGAGTGCGTGGTCACCTTCGGAGTTGAAATGCGTACAAAAATGCTTTTTTTGCATTACAGCAGCCTTAATAGGCCCCAGTCCACTCTTCGAAACTGCACCAGATTTCATCAGTTTTATTCATAAGATCAAGGTGGCATGCGCCTAATCAGCCCAGTCATTTCTACCCACTGAAAGGCTTTCCAGTGACGATTAGTTAGAGGAAAGTTCCAAGTCAATTATGAAAACTTTGCAGACCTAGACATAATGATAGGAAACGTTTAGGTGAGTCCCCTGGACAGGACACGGAAATAGAGATGCATCTACAGGTACCATTGTGCAAAGCTCCAACAGGTGTATCTATTCGCAGTCCTAACCCTGACCCTTACCTTATTCTTAAAGTTTATCTCTAAACCTAATCCTACCTTAATTCTAGCTCTACCTTGAAAACTTACCCTAACCCTATTCTTAAACACAACCCTAACCTTACGCTAGCACTTACTTTAATTTTACGGGAATTTAGTTCAAAGCCCTCTTTATTATAGGGCATTCCTTTTTCACTCTTATGGGGGTATATAAATGATATCAATCGAGCAAGAGTAGTACACTAAGCAATATATGAAACATCTGGCCTCTTTCGTAAGCGCAAAGTATTATTTCCAGAAGTCTAAATTCACTTACACATTACGATCGGGAAAGAGCACAAGTCCACAAAATATATTCCAGCCCTATACTTCTAGTTCTAAAACTGCTTTACTGGGTTAAATTTAGTTCCTAATGGAGAACGTATTTTGTGATTTTATTCAGTTTTCATAGGTCTACATGACATGTAATTGCTTGAAACTCGATAATTAGGGCTTTTATAATTTACAGTTCAATCATTCTCCATAGAAGTAACTGAACATCCGAGGAATATACGACAATTTCTATCAGTAGATATGCTATTGAAATACCCCCTGTCTTTACTCCTATATCAGAGGCCCTAATTTCACAGCTTGTCATATTCTACGAAAGTCATAACTTCTCAATATCGTATTTTCTACCGGTAGACGAAACTGTTCAGCGCCTGAGCAGTATCTGCAAGATTATGGGGCCACAGTCTTCATTTAGAAGGCAAAGGTGACTCCGACAGGATTATGCGGTAGCATAATAAATCATCTAAGTCGCAGTGCCGCTGTGGAGGTTTATTTGCATCGTCATCCCTGCATAAATTAGGCACACCGCGTCTCTAAAGACCCGTCCTCAGCGCAGTCATTGGCATGCACGACCTATCCACAAAAGAAAAACAGACTGACTCCCCGGATGACACAACTGCAATTTACCGGATGATAGAAACTTTTCTGTCTAGGGGGTGGAAGATGACAGATTTGTGTCAATTACTGTTTGCAATGTCAGAAAACTGTTCACTTGGCTTGACCCCCTTAACTACTAACGGTTTTAAGTGGTCAGTAGGCCTTTTTGGATTGGTTAACAAGAAAGCTGTATGACTTATAGCAATAAAAATATACTGTAAAGTATTTGGTAATTTTAAATCCAACTAGCAATCTGGTCCATATTTTGGCTGTAGTGTTACTGCTAATGTTTACTATAAAAACATATTCATAACCCATGTATGGCCTTTTTACTGACATTCAGATTTGCAAAGCTTAAAATGTTTACTGATAGACTGACCGTCGATTGCTTCACTAGTGTACTATTCTCTTCAAACCATCAGTTAGGGCCTTGGGATTTAGGAAATAATATTTGCTAGTAGGGTTTATTATGGTATATACGTAAGCAAATTGAGGAAAAACATCAAGTAGACGTTAATTTGCTACTAAAGTCTGCGGTAAGTTACGTATATGACATCTTACTTTGCGTACCGGGCTCTGGAAATACTGCAAGCACTGAAATTCTGACCAACAGGGCGCAGCTTCAAGCCTCGGGTGTTGCACCGCCTGGGATTGGGTATGATGACTTGCTTATGACAGCTGATGATCTAAGCATGGCCAATCCAGTCTCCCTTATCTTTTTCGGCATTTTTCACCTGAACGAACGGAGTCAGTGACAGGATTCATGTTCAGTTTACTTCAACGAAAACAATTCAAGGTTAATAAAGTTGAGCCTGTTTTCTTGATTTTGTTCTACCCCGAAGAAGTGTGCAGTTGGTATTCAAAACTCCGTACTTAAAAAACTTCCGGATAAATTCGATGTGTAATTTATAAATATTTACCGGACAACAGCAATAAAATTATACTGATTATGTAATGCTTTTTTCATTCTTACATCTATGAAATAAAAATAGTGAACAACTGTAAACGCTGTTAGTACAAATATAGGTTAGAACTGTTAAGAGCTGAAATTGCCGATACTACTCTTATTAGTATTGAAATTTTGTGACGGCTCCTCGTAATCCCCAGAAGTCGGTTATACCGGTTGCAAAAAAATACTATGTAGTTTGAGAATTTTTTATAAGTACTTACACATTTATAGCACGCATATCTTCTACCATTAAGGTTCCTACGCAGATTTTGAGAAAACTTTGAAGGGTATAAACAATTACGTGAAAAGATATATCTGAAGTAAAAACGAGTTTCCCTTTTTACTCACGTTGGAGACGATATTAGGTGCCCTATCAACAGTACCTCCTCTCTGAGAAATTTGATTACCAGCAAAATTACCAACATTTTTCTCAAACGTACGAAGGGAAAAACATACTTTAAGTGCATAAGTAATTCTGAAGTGCAGTGTCTTCAGATAGAAGAGTTAAGCTAGACAAGAAGGCTCGATCTTCATCACCATAAATGGAATTTTGACTATTTTCATTGTACTCTTCCACAAGCAACCGTGCCCTCTAAGAAAAACATAATATCAGGATAGGAAAGTATTTTAAAAACAAAAGATACCGTCTCAGTACGTCAAATTTTTAGTAACCCATTCTTAGGAAACATTTTTAGGGACAGATGGTGTATCATTCATAAACGATTAAGAGTCCCTATAATGTGCTATATTTTAGGCTAACTTTTCAAAAAAGCTATTAAAGGATCCTCAGACGATAGTAAACCACGAATTGTAATTAATATCTGATCTGTCGCTTGAGTGAGTTATTATTTTGAAAAAGCGTCCATCGAATTAGGTTTTATCGACGGTTTGTATTTCATTCCTTAGAAATTTAGTAACCCGCACGAGCGAGAGAAAAACCATTTATATCTTATTGGTATTGAACCAGAGGTTCACAAATAATGCCTATTCATATTCCTTTAACTCTACAGAAAGGGATCAACATGGAGCACATCGGCGATAACAATCGAGCTCTTCAGCAGGAAATGGACTACCAGGAGTACTTGGCCGAGGAAATGTTGCGAACAGAATCGAGGGTATTCTCTTATTGAGTTTATCATAAATTTGTCAAATAGGGGGTCTTTACGGACGCTGAACTCAGAGATCTTCAGGTAGGATAAAATATTTTGATATAGTATGGATTCATCTTATCCGTTTAGAATAAAATTGAGTTAAACGAAAACCACTTGGAGTACCTTGCGGCAACGACAAATTTGGAAAATTTGTTTTCCGTAAGTCTTCATTTACTTTAATGTGTTTTATTCTCTTCTTTAACCCATTCATTAATTTTGAGCGCATCTTATATTTTTTTCCATTGAGATCGATTATGCGGGAAGCATAAAAGGTGTTGCAATCTGTAAACTAATAAAAAGTCCATATCGTATTAACTTTGCATTCCAGCAAATGGCTAAGCACAGTGCAGACAAGCATTTCTCCTTTCTACAATGACTTAACAAGAATATCGCCCGGGCGTAATGAGAGTTTCAATTTTTCTGTTTCACTGGATAACGAAGCCATACAAAATAAGCCTATTGTGAATAACTAGCACGAGGCCAGATAATTAAAAGAAATGGCTTGCAAAGCTCGTAGCCGTACATTCCTGGACCTCAAGCAAGAGCAAAACCTAATGTTTGAGCAAAATAATGCTCCTTTTTCATGGTCTTTTGATTTTTTAGTCTTCGTTCTTTATTTTTCTCCTGCTTTCACACGCAACTTGACTGCCCTTTAGTAGTTAAAAAGTGCTTTTTACATCGACTGACTGAGGCACTGTGGTTCCCATCTTATGGTGTCACAGGAAGAATCTTAGGAAATAAATAACTGTACGACGCTCAACAGATCACCGCGATCTACGACTAAAGTGGTCAAATTAACCAGCATTATCGTCAGTACTCTATGGGATAGGTGGCCAGTTGGTGTCGAAAATGAAGTTCAGTTTGCACCTGTTTCTTAGATGGCCTACGTACCGAGCAACTCCCATCTAGACCGAGCTCTTTTATCGAGGATTACAGAGAAGACGGAAAATTTCAAATTTTTCTGAGAATAACGAAGTAAAAAGTTCGGCAGCCTATATATTTTCATAAAGGTTTGTCCTCCTATCTTACGGCGAAAATCAAACCTCCACTACAGCTTTCTTGGGGGCATTCAGATCCTGGCTTCGGCAGATTTATAACTCAATTATCACTTCTCTACATGTGCTTCTGACAGGGTTCAATATTGTTGATTCACCGCCTTCCACCTAATTGCCCTACTTTTTAGTTGGTTGGGAGCAGCCTGCAGACAGCACGCCAGCATCGTAGATTAATGTTCGTAGGGCTAGACATGCGTCTGCAGCCACGAAAGTCGACCTTGTCGCCAGCTGCAGATGGGTTCGGAAGAGAAGGAATATTTGCTGAGTTCGCTCTCTGGTCTTCGCAACACATGCCCGAGCAATCCCAGTAGGTGAATAAAGCAAACGCATTTGACCTGTTCTTGCTCTCGATGACTGTATTGTTATCCGTCATAAAGGCGATAGAAAAGGTGAATAATGCCCAAATACCATTAACAGAGTACATTCAAGTAGTGTAGATTTTGTGGACGTGCAGCTCACGGATCTTACTTGCTTGGATTAATCGACTTGACGGACGATGTTCATGCTGGCGTCCTGCCTATTCCGGAGATTTTCAAGAGGTTTAACGAGGGTCGCGCTTGCTCGCTCAACCCAATGGTTAATTTCGCCAGAAAATTCGACCAGATAGGGCAGAAGCTGTTCACTAGCTCAAACATCTCACTGTCTACCCTGGTCAGGGATGAATTTCCTACTGCTGAAACCCATGCACTCACTTTCTTCTTGGAGCGGTTGATTTTAAGGTACACTTCGAATGCCTTTGTTGAGCACACCAGTTGTAGATTCCCAATTGAAGTCAGTCCACATCAGGTGTTTTGTCCTTATCTCAGAGGTCTCCTAGGTAGATGGTAACCATTAATCACAATTATACTCGGTCGCACGATTTCATCCGACTGGAAAGCAACAGAATGGTCCAAGTCTGCCAATTGCAGAAGAAGAGCGAAAAGCTCTTTCTGCTGAAATGTCTTGTCCCTCAAAGGCCTTAACAGCGTACCCCGTCCTTCCTTGATTTTTAAAACAGATGAATTACTAAACTAGTCCATCTTCTTATAGTATTACTAGTTGAATCGTTTTCGAGATGTCAGTCAGGATGATCCCAGAGTCCATCGCTGACATGGTATGTCAAATTCGTGGTCATACGACGCGGATCTTCGAAATTCAAATAGTTGCAATGGCCAGCTGTCCCTTGCACAGTCGAAGAGTCAAATCGTCTCACCAGAAATCCTATCCGTGTGGTGCATTCTGTTGGGTTCAGCACCTCCTGTGGGCTACCTGGCAGAAAATAGTTGGGTTCAAGCCACTTGCCTGCTGCTGAAGGGTCCTCGGAGACCTTGCTTTCTGTGGCAATAAGGCGGAACGTCTGGAATCGATCCATGAGAAACCCAGTGCTTGAAACATCCCGAATTATAGTTATTTGCGGATCATCGCTTCTTGGCAAAACACAGCCTAGATCGCAGGTGAATAACCACAGGATCATGGTCCAAGCTGTTCTAGCTTCCTTATCCGTACCATTGATTAAGTCGGAGTCTAAAACTGAGTTAAGTGTGATCACACAAGTACGCAGTGGGCTTAATTTTGAATGACCATCATTTGCGCATCTGGTGGTTAGAGATTTTCTGCTATCAGAAAAAGGTGTTCTTAAAGCCCAAGCAATTTAATATAGCAGAGTTTACTAGTCATTTGCCCTTCTCACAATGTTATCCATGGCACAGCTACCAATGACTTGGCACAAACATACCACACATAACCCCATCCTCGCACTCTAAACTCTCGGCACGTCAAGAAAATCACGCATACCGAAACATCTGGAAAACAAATCTAAAATTTTGTCCTAAAAGACCTTTTTCTTTCTATCATCAGCTTGGAGCCTCGGAAATAGATCACGAGAAAGATAATCTTGAACGCAGCAAAATGAAGAGGCGTAGTGAAAACGGTTCACAGCTCTTCAGAGAGGCTTATGCATGATCGCCCACAAAGACCTCATGTAACGTCATTTACCATACGTAGAGTACAGGTCATCGACAATAAATACGCAAAAATGCATACTAATTATGTGACCATTTTAATCGAGTGGAGTTTTCCGGGCAAACGAAAAGAGAAGCAGCAAAAATTCAAAATTCTGACGTGTCTGAAACATTATGGATAATGCTGCACAATAATCCATATTATAACCGCAACTTAGTAATCCTTCCTAACCGGAAACGCATTTCGGAATTTCGCTTAAAGGTTCATGAGATCAGTCATTGTATGCAGTCATATGGAATCGAATCCTAGTTTAAAATTTCCGTTGATGCTCCATGAATCACTTCTTGCATCTCTGCTTATTTAACAAGTTACCTTCATTAAGGGCCATGTCAGTATACAGCCCATGCGTACGCACCAGGCTCCGGTCTTCTAAGGTTTCCTGCGCACCTCCCTGTTTTAAATGTGAGATTTTGGAAAAACATTTTAAAATGCAAAGGACTGCCCACGCCATCAATTTTACCTCAGGAAATGTTAGTCTGTAAAGTAACGATAACTTATACGGCCCCCTAAACAGGACGCAGAAATGAGAACGGCCCACCCAAGTTATAAAGGTGATCCCCTAAACTTACCCCTAACTTACCGTAACGCCAACCTTCACTGTAACCATAAACCTTACCCTATTTTGCTGGATATTGGCGTAAAGACGTCTGCATTTAAGGTGGTTCCTATTTTCATGTGCCAATTTAAGGGCCAGATAAGTATTCGTTACTTCCGCAGTAAATACACGGTGTCAGGCTGCTATTTTTAGTACCCATGTTTTCCATGTGAGATTTTATTTTTTATTTTTGCATTTAGGACCTGACGAACAAAATTTCAGAGCGCTCTGTAAGACTCTCGCAACGCCTTGAAGCGCCTAATTTCTGGGATCGGGTGAGTATAAATTGAAATACGCATATTTACTTAAACGCTAAAACTATTTTATTTTGTTACGTAAAGATATTTATATGATCTTGTTTAGAATCTAATTCGAAATGTTCGGAACTGTTGGAAGACAGTACAGATGTTTTCGCTGGCCAGTCGTGTTCATATCTCGAATGCCGCGGAATACCAAATGGTAATCTGTCATTTCGATTGTCCTCTTACTCTGTTATCAGAGAGCAACTTTAAAGTTTTGTTGGACATATTTTTTCCAATCTTGCAGTATCGTGAGGGTGAACAACAGACGTTTTAAAAGTTTATCTTACAATTTTCCTGAAATTGTCTTTCTACCTTTTAGTTTTACTATATCTGCGACCATTTTACCCACGCAATGAGAAAGAAGACCGTCAATTTATTTCAACAAATACAGGGCTTTGAGTTCAATGAAAATTTCGCCTCAGCCGACAACGCTCAAAGATTTGGAAACCTGATGCACGTACGTCAAATTATTCCCAATTTACAGTTTGACCAGTCTCACGATCTTACTGTAATATATTGGTAGCGTTTTCATATGGCTTCTTCAAACGCCCTACGCCACTCTACTCTCCTAGAGCACAGGGTGTGGATGTATAACATTACTCTTATAACTGCTCTGACAAAGAAAGAAAATTTCAGCACATGTAAATATTGTATTTTTTCTTAGATAAGGAGCATAAAAACGCATGTTTTATACACCTTTTTTTAGAAATTGGTGTCTTAAGTTTTTGCACGAAAAGGAATTTAACGTTTACTTGAGCATATGAGCCTATTAATCAGCATATTTTATCACACAGGTCCTATGTTTTTACTTCTGTTTAGGGTTTTAAGCTTTCTTATATTTCCTGCTCTAGCGCAGATTGATTAAGTCATGTACCTAAGACGAGACTATCATGTGTGAAGAAAATATAAGTGAATTTATCTTTGCTGACATATGGTAATCCCTCGCCATTTCGCAGTTTACTTTTCATGGTTTTTCCTTCGCAAACGTTTGGTAGATTTGAAATATTTCTAAAGATTTTTTATATTTTTGTTTTCTTAGGTATATAAAGGAGTGTATAGTACAGTTGTTAAGAGCACAGGAAGTGATTATAAAAGCGTCGGAAAGATTAAAGATGTTCATAAGTGCGTGAATTATTTATTACGCCTTATATATATATATATATATATATATATATATATATATATATATATATATATGATAGTGTTGGGCTTACCGATCCGCTTAAGGAACATGTATGTTCCGTTGTGCCCCGTTTCTGCTGCTGTGACAAGCCTCCCAAGAAGTATAATTCGAAGTAAAGAAGTTCTTTGGGAAACCATAAGCAACTTTATTAGGTAAATTTTCGACGCTGATTCCCCAGGTCATCATCAGACTTGTGGTAAGTGTGCAAAAAACAGTTAAAATTTAAAACATGCTGCAAAATCGATATTTCTGAATCAGTCCTGCCAATAACTTTCATTTTGGCTGGACATCTCATTCGGATCGGCTACCGCCTTTTCCACTTTTCCTTGAGATTGTTGTACACGGCATCCAATTCGATGTGCTGATTAATGCATGGGTCATCAGAAGGAATGGCCTTTAAGAATTCCCGGCCTCTCTTCGATGGTCAGAAGCCAACAATGCGCGTTTTGTCCCATGCAAATTTGTGCCCAGTTTATAGTGTATGCATGGAAACTTGAGACAGGTGGTCTCGTCTTTTTATGGCCAACTGCTGTTCGTGTAGGCGTGTAGAGACCGATTTTCCTGTTTGGCCGCAATACACCACATTAAAACTGTTACACGGGATTTTGTAAAAGGCTTCTTTTTATCTAAATATTCAACACTATCCTTAGGGTGTATAAGCTGGTTTCGAATTGTAGTTGTTGGTTTGTGCGCCACGCAAATTTGGTGCTTCCGCAGGTGTATTTTAACGAGTTCAGACGAGTTCTTAATGTATGGAAGTGTTCGCCAGTTTTTTAATGTAGGCGCTTGATCAGAACAATCTAGTTCCTTATCCTTTTCTTTTAATTCCTAATGTCTCATGCATCGATGTACAAAATATGTAGGGTAACCGTTGCTAGAAAACAGTTTGAATAGATAAGTAAGTTTAATTGGGTAAATTTCGATGGTAGAACAGTGGGTTTTTGCTCGAGTGATGAGTGCGTTGACAGAGCTTCGTTTGTGGGCGACAGAGTGGTTGCTCTCATAATGTACGATAACCTCCACATTAACTTCTTTGCAGTAAACTGATGTTTAAAAAGGCCCCATCAGTCTTTCGCTGTTCGAGGTAGTTGGTTGTCAATTTTTTTCAAGCGCAAAGGTTATTTCAGGAATCGTCGAATTAATAATACTGTACAGTGTTTCCAATCGGTCCCTTTTAACGATGACAAAACACAAGTCTGACGACGACCTGGGGAACCAGCGTCGAAAATTTACCTAATAAAGTTACTTATTGTTTCCCAAATAACTTCTTTACTTCGAAATATATATATAGGCAGAATAACATGACTGACAAAGACACGAAGACTGAAATGGCCATTTCTGGCTTATTAGCCGTCATCAGCCAGCCATACCCAAACCCAGGCGCTGCGGCGCCCGAGCCTCGAACTCGCGACCTTGTTGGGCAGAAGTCCAACGCTCAACGCACTGCGCCACAAGCTCGTTGTCTGGCCGGTTTCGATCGGGAATATTGACATTGCTAATGGGGCGCTCACCGATCGGTTACAGGACTCACTCGTCCCGTTGTGCCTTGGGGCTAAATCTCAAGCCCCACATACATTTGGTATCATAAAGGCCTCCAAAGTAGAGCAGTTGCATCAGAGCCTGAATAGTGTTTTCCCAGCTATTCAGTTTACTCGTGAAGAGGCAACAGGAGGTATTCTTCGGTTGCTCGACGTGCGTATCCAAAAACTCAGTGCTGGTGGCCTCGCATCGAGCGTCCACCGAAAAGGCTCTAATGCCGATATCATACTGAACTATGAAAGCAACCATCCTGCGGCCCATAAAATAAGCTGCGTTTGAACCCTTTTCCACCGGGCCTTTCGTTACTGTAGTAGCGATAATCTACGCAAAAATAACTCACTAACCTGGATCGGTTATGCCCACTCGACGGATACCCAGTCAGTTTTTTTAAAAGCTGCCTCAGACACCAGAGGTAACCACAAACCTTCGGCTTTACTGGAGAACCCGGACCGCGTAAATTCTACTCCCTACCCTACATGGAGGGCATCTCCGAAGCGATCGCCCGACAATTAAACCGGTTTGGCATGTCCATTGTGCAAAAACCGGCATCGTCCTTGTGCGCAACACTATCCCGAGTAAAAGACCTTGTACCCAAAGGGCAGCAAACTAACGTCATCCACCGCATTCCATGGGCTAACTGCTCTTGCATTTATATTGGTTATACCGGCCGACGACTTGGGACGCGTATTATGGAACATAAACTTGCCATCCGTCGACGCGATCCTTTGTCACTCGTCTTTGCGCACGCCCTTGAGTTCGCCCATCGCTTCAATTGGGACGGAACGGAAGTTGTTGCAATGGCTAACACCAAAACAGGCGTGTGAATTCCTCGAGGAGTGGCTCCCTAGAACGACCAGCATCAACCGCCATGTCGATCTGGACTCTCATTACGAAGGCCTGCGTGCCCGGCTCACTAACTTGCACCCACAACCTAACAACAGCCGCTAATCTTTTCTGGACCATTTAGAATCACACTGTCTCGCCACCCCCTCCACCTGACACGGCGAAACACAACTGAAACTCTTAACACCTTCAACATTGGCGCCATTACCTCTGTCCGCATCCCGCATCGATGACCATAAAGTTCACTGTCTGCAGTCACATTTAATCTCCATCCCCTTCCCCTCCGACACAGGTAGCCCTAACAGCCCCTAACCGGCCCCAATCCTACCGTAATTATGTGTCTGTCCTTGTCTGTCCTGTAGCACAAACTGGTCATCTGACCATTTAATTTTCTCCTCCGTTCCTTTCGTCTGACTATGGGTTGGTGTAACCAACTTGAAAAATTCATGAGTAAAACTCCGTTTTGCGTTGCAGTCACATAGCAACTTGGGAAATATGATGATAAGGTGGAACCGACAAAGACAAGGGAGATTGGAATGGCCATTTCTGGCTTATTAGCCGTCATTAGCCAGTCACACCCAATCCCGGGTGTGGATCACCCGATTTTCGACCCCGCAACTTTTGGTTATTGAGTCAAACGCTCTATCATTGAGCCAGGGGCCCGTTGTTTTGTTGGTTTGCGATATATATATATATATATATATATATATATATATATACGACTTGGCATAAATGTGAATTTTGCACGGTCCCCTGAGCATTAACACCACGGTAGTCGGAAGACTACTTTAGTACTATAAACTCCAAGGTTCTCAATTATCGCTAAATATCCATCGGCGGTCTCTAAAATCCTCACAGTTCCGATATTTTTGGAGCGAGATTGCCCTTAACTTCAGTAAAAAGTTTAAATTGGACGTAATTCTCGACGGTACTTGCGTAATAAGTGAACGCTTTGTTCACTCTATCTAGAAAATAAATTTGCATCGATGCATGAGGAGTACGTGACGATTTCTGCAAACGTGAGGTAACGTTACTTTCCGCTGTTTTTTATCCTTTCTTGGAATGTTGTCGTCGCAGATCTATTTCTCACGACGTTAGAGCATTCTCTAAAAAAAGAAAATCATAGCTGAAAGCACAGTGGGAACACTGATGAACCTAGTTGTGAGTCTAGCCTATCGCAATTGTGTTATATAGCAGAACCAGCGGTTAGAGAGGTAATTGGGCTTTGAGTTGGCACTTATAATGAACGAATTTCTTAACTAATTATTTCAGTCAGTTTCATGGGTTTGGCGTCTACCTTATGCGTTTTTTAATGATGCTTATTGTGTTCTCCTTCGAATTTCGCAGCATTCCGGTAATCCGGTCCAGTCTTTTCCGAAAATAAGGCTTGTCCGGTGTTAGACATGCACACCCCAGCCATTCGAACTGTCGAGAGCGGGGCATTGGATAAATAAGCGTCATTGCATGTAGTTTGTAACATGACCGCCTGTTACCCCTGTCTTTTAATCACCTTCAGGAAAGCCTCCGCCAATATCACTCACTTTCTGCCGAAATCCACCGAATCTCTGAAAAGTCACAAACAGTCGTCCCAGTGTATCAGAGAGTGCAGCCGCTTCTGAGACCTGTACACGGCGTCGTTCTCTGTGACTATAAAACCAATCACTATGGCCTACGTGCAGGCCAGCATGTGATAGTGTTGGACAACAACGCGTCACCATCGGAGATTCCAAGCTGTGAGGATCAAACCATCTCTAGTGAGTGTTCCTGTTCCCTCACGGCGACAGAAATGAAAACGGACGCCGAGTCTCCCTCCAAAGCTTCAGCAGGAATCATCGATGACCGTCAGCAGATGTCTGAACTTGCAGACCTCGATACGGTCCCCAGAGTTCCCTCATCCTTGACTTCCTCCATCTCCTCATCATCTTCCTCGATAGCGGAGGTTGGCTGTTCAGCCACTTTCTGCAGTCACCAGGAGGAGAGACTCTGGAAGGTTCAGACTTCTGACGGCAAAAACGAATTGGAAGTTCCCGCGGTTTGTGTCATGCTCTGTGAAACTGACCAATCAGCTATCAGTACTGCATTTGAGTAAGTTGTCGCCCTCCCAGCAGGCAGAGATCAGCTCAGAGTATATGTGTGTAGCTCTTTTTGATATCACACAAAACCTCAAATTTCGATTGCCTTCTAGAGTAAGAAGGAGTGATTTAAATAATTGGACTTTCGTTGGACCTGAGGAAATAGCTACTCACTACCTCTTCCTAGCGCGCAATGAGTGGTATGAACAAGCAGGTATAACAGCCTTTTCTCTGAGCAGGATTTGCTGGATATACGAACAGAAGCTAGTCCACACTGGTGGTTGTAAAAATATTGAGACTGAATAATCAAACAGATTTATTAATAAAAAATACGATGAAAAGGGGAAAAGCCATGACTGACTGAATTGGCATCATCTGGTCCTATCCCAACCTGAAATCATAACCCTATTTCCGGGTCCTCGGCTGACAGTTTGCTTTATGTTTACTATTATTTTCCTTCAGTCTTTGCGAACAACTAACAAGAATATGGGCAGATACAATCGACATCTACCTTGAGAGTACAGTTACTCTCCTCTCTGGATACCTCAAGTATCTAAACACCTCCGAGGTATGTCAGATCCACTTCTGAAATTATTCCTGTTTTTTATGCATATCGGAATAATTCTTACTTGGAAATAAATCATCTTGGGGTGATAGTGTGTTTGCGATTAATCATCAGTCAGGTAAGAAACCAGCGATGCAGTAGTGAGGCATCAATGTCAAAAATGCATACAAAATTTGAAGAATTAAAAGAATCCTGTCGGGTAACTAGCAGTCAACCATAATTTTACACAGCTAAAATGGCTTATTACAGCGCATACATTTTGATATTCAACTATCAGTTTACTCTCATTGTATCGGTACTGCTAACATAAAGTAGACTGTGACCTAATAAATATGGCACTCAGTGACGGAGAGACTGTGATTATCCTCAAGCACAAGAGCGAATAGTTATCAATTGCGCTGTTGCTGTTGGAGAAGAAGCTGCTTTTCTACCAGGAATGGGACCCTGTAATGTAGAATGCCCATGTCTCCATCCACTCTTCGGCACCCCGTTTAAAGTTTTGGGGTTGTGTTGGATTCTGGTAAGGTCTTGGTTGATGGTCTAGTACGTTGGTAATATAAGCTCTCTAAAACTTGGCAATTTTTTGGGTAACTGATTTGCCAGTTCGCTAACGTATCACGCCGCACCATGGTCTCTGACTGCTTATTCGCTTGCTTATTTTGCAGGAAAACTTCACTGAAGGCGGTCTTGTTAACTGTTACCTTGAATTAGGAGGGTGTCACTGAGACAGTCTAAAAGACAGGCCCTCGTTCCTGGTGTTCCTTTCGGATCCAGGTCTTACTTGTGTTCCTTCGCGTTAATTCTCAGTCCATTATCTGTGTTACTTTTACTCGCTGTCTAAAATTCGTCCAACATTTCCCTCTGCGGTTTATTTAATTTCTCATCCACTTGGTAGAAAATATCAGCAGCAAACTGAAACTAAACAATTCAGTTAACGTACATGCCAAACACGGTTCGTCAATTTCATCAAGATGCGCAGAGCCGGCACACCACTTTGATCCACTGCATTCCTCTGCGATAACATCCCTGTCCACGAACACTTCGACTCATCTGAAAGTTCATATCTTGGATACGATAAGGTTGTTATTTCTGCCATCTTCTTTTTTGAAAAAATGACGGGACTAAAAAGAGGAGTCAATGAAATTTTTGGATTTATTTATTGTCAGTTTAAGCTTTGTTTTCGTCGCAAAGGATCCAACAGGCAAAACTATAGGTGAACTGTTTGTTAACAGACATGACCAGATGAACAGTTTGCTGATGCGCGCCCATCTCAACAGAACTTCCGATTTATTTCGTAAGAGGTACTTTACACTCGACAAAACCAATTAGAAGCAGGAAAAAGGCAGATGGATGGGCATACCGAGCTCTGGAATTTTCAGAGGACATTCTTTAAAAACTCTACGTACTGGTGCTTGTTTTGACATATGGAGGATAATTTCACACTCACCAAACAATAGATAAACTCCCGTTTTCTATCTCCTAAAGTAGTTATTTCATCATAGAAGAGTGTGAGTTAAGTCCTCTGCAGTCCTTGCATCTAATTGTCTGCCTCCGGTGACGAGAATCAGAAAGCTATGCAATGGGGAGCCCAACTTTCATTAGATCTTAAGATGTCCACTCAGTTATGCGCCGTTCCACATTATTGAGACAAATGCTCGATACGGACGGAATAGTGACCAACGCTAGCTGCCTTTTTGCGTCTATCGGCCATTTTCAAGGTGGCAGGCTGCTAATAGTAATCATGAAGGTAAGTTGCAGAGAAACTGGGAAAGATATCGTCACTAATGGTCCTACAAAATATTCGAGCGCTAAATAGCTAAGCCGAAGGCGACTATGTTAATTAACCGATTAACACGCAGCGGATACCGGATCTAATGGTCCTCCTTCGGAACAAACTCTGTCGGGTAGACAGAAAGACAACTCCAAACGCGCATTTACAGCAAGGACGACATAACAGAGCGCCCGGTAACGTCAGACTGGCTACGGTTGAGCACGCCAAAGTCCTGATCAGCAGGAACGACCTTGTGCCAGACCACTTCCATGACCCCCAGCGTAACCGTTTACTCACATGCCCTGTGAATTCGCAGTTGGGACAGCGTGAAACTTACCTTGAGCGTAGCGAGAGCTTGAAGCCAATCGGCACTGCATCCTTTGCTAATTGGCTGCAGGCGGACACAGCTCAGACGGAGTAAAGGCGCAAAAATGCGCGGGGGGGCTGACAATCTCAACCGCGTACACTGATACGACAGTTTGACCGTCGATTTCGACGAGGTCCACCGTATGCTCCACACCAGGTGGTGCAGGGACGGTGACTTGCGCTAGATTTAGTTTAAAGTGATAGTAGACTTGCGCTGCATCTACCGCACTCTCTCCTCCTCCCCCACCTGAGCCCGGTGTCAAGACAGAGTCAAAAAGACCGGAGATGGAAGAGGGCGCAGGTAGCTGGCGCGACCGGAGCCGCCCCTGGGCGTGCCACCACACCTGGCTCGGATCCCACGGAGTGGGAGTGCCATAAAGGCCACATTAAGAAGGAGCCATTGCAACCTGACTCTCAGTCCGCCAGTCAGCCACTCCACACAAAACACACATCGGGCTGACCACGTGGTTCAAGTTATCCCTTCAGTTGGCAAACTTCCAAGCCACGGCTTTTAGCGCACCGTGATAGTTTCAAGCGCGTCAGATTGTTTATAGTGAGGAAAATACGCTGAGCTCTCGACCTCACTCTCTTCCCTCACTCTCACAATCAGACCACTGTCCGAGCCGGTCAGTTGTCTGATGCGGAAGCGCGCAGCTGCTGGTGACCTCGTCTACGTGTACTACGTACACGACCTGGCCCCCCAAACACAAGCACCAGGATTTCACAGAACAGGGGGTTGAACGGCTTACAGCTCACATGTGTGAGATAGCCAGAGGTCACGTTAAGAAGGAGCCATCGCAGCCTGACTCTCAGACCACCAGTCAGCCACTCCACACAACACACATTGGACTAACTGCGAGGTCTGAGTGTTATTGTCAGTGGGCAACCTTCCAACCGCGGCACTCAACGTTACCGCACTCTCTTCTCCTCCCCAACCTGAGCCCGGTCTCATGACACAATCAAGAAGACCGGAGATGGGAGAGGGCACAGGTGGCTGGCGCGGCCGGAGCCGCCCCTGGGCGTGCCACCACACCTGGCTCGGATCCCACAGAGTGGGGGTGCCATAAAGACCCCATTAAGAAGGAGCCATTGCAGCCTGACTCTCAGTCCGCCAGTCAGCCACTCCACACAAAACACACATTGGGCTGACCACGCGGTCCGAGTTATCCCGTCAGTTGGCAACCTTCCAAGCCACGGCTTGTAGCGCACCGTAATATTTTCAAGCGCGTCAGATTGTTTATAGTGAGGAATATTCGCTGAGCTGTCGACTCATTCTCTCCCCCACCCCACAGTCAGACTACTGTCCGAGCCGGTCAGTTGCCTGATGTGGGAGTGGGTGCATTAACTGACGGATCGGCGTACCCGTCTACGCGCGCCACAGCACGACCTGGCCCCCATAACGCACACACCAGGATTCACAAACTCAGGGGATATGGAGCAGCCATCGCCGTCTGACTCCCAGTCCACTCGTCAGCCACTCGACACACACAGCACATACACTGAGCCGACGGCGTGGTCTGGTGGAAGCGTTAGATTGGCAGACTTCCCAGCCACGGTTTCTAGGAAACCGTGATATACTCTTGGTAAATGGTGATTGTGAGGGTGTTGTCGATGTATTGGTGTAGGTAGTGTGCGCTGACGTAGCTTAGACTCCGGTGGTTTACCGGAGGTTTTCGTGAGGCGCATGTGTTCTAATAGGCCCATGCGGTGTGTAAATGTGCGGGAGCAGTGAGGGCAGTGAAGGCGGGCGCGTCGACTGTATGTCGGAGCCCCAGGCACTGGTTCACCAGCCTGCGCGATGGATTCGCGGGTGACCGACCAGGCCAATGCGTGAGTTGAAGTTGCGGGCGCAGTGTGGGCAGGAGAAATCGGTAGAGGCTGGGGGCGATGTCATTCATGGTAGTGGGGGTGTCAGGGGCGCGCTACGAATGGCAGGAGCGGTTGATGTGCATGGTGTATTGATGTTGTCGGCATTGCGGTTAAGTCCGCTGTCATGGATGCGCATGTGACCGAATAGGCCCATGCGATGAGTGAATGCGCGAGGACAGTGAGGGCAGTGGAGGCGACGATCTCTGCTGTGTGATGGTGTTCCAGGCACTGGCTCACCGTTCTCTGTACGATGTATTCGCAAGTGACCGACCAGGCCGATGCGTGAGGTGAATGTGCGGTCGCATTGAGTACAGCTTAGGAGAGATTCCCCATCGCTGATGGTGGTTGTGGTGGTAGTAGTGAAGGCGAAGGCGGTGGTGGTTGCGCTGGTGGGGGAAGCAGGCGATGAGTAGATGGATGTGGTCTCTGTGATGGTGGGAGTAATGGAATTGATTCCAGGAGTGAGGGTGGGAGAGTCAGAGGAGGGTTGGCCGAATTTGACACAGAAATTGGAATTGTCGGATTGTTGGTGCATTGCGTCCGAAGATGTCCAACCAGGCCGATTCGCGCGCGGAAGATGCGTTGACAGCGCGGGCATGTTGGCAGGGCCTGGGCATTGGCGGTGTTGGTCCGGGGCGCTGGTGACTTTCGTGCCGCTCTTTATGGCCTTGGCGGCGGCGATCCG